>CM060864.1:9980506-10205013 GCA_030737845.1 Acorus calamus | reverse complement strand
AATTGCAACATAAAATGGATTAGATGAATCATCATATATACCAAAGATTGACCTACCGTCCTAAGCTCAGAAAAAAATTTGGGAGGGAGAAAAAAAAAGAGAGAAGCGATAGACCCATTTATCCAAAGGAATGGGGATGGGAATAAATGGGTATTGAATGTCATTTGAATAAAAGTGGAGGTTTGTGAAAGTGCATCAGCCAGCATCTCTCGAAGATCATGAGGGGATTGAATAGAGAGGGGATGAATGTGAGGGTGACGGTTTGTGAGGGGGAAGTTGAAGGGTCAATTGAAAACCATGGCCACTGATTATGAGCGGAGATTTTGACATCCACACATTAGACAATTCGAATTATAGTGTCATATGTTTATGATATTTGGTTGTTATTTTTTAATGATTCTTATTGTAGTTTGTCCAATCAAATAAATCCCCTAAGATGACACATGGGGTAAATCTAATAATTAGCACCTCGCATGAAAAAGAATTACTGTTTCAATAAATAGTTTTTTAAATAATCAATAAAATTATTATTTAAATATCATTATATTAAATATATATCCTAATATTATGCATGTATAAATATAATAGGACATATTATATAACATGATTTTGCTTGTGTATAATAGTAGTGGTTTTAAAACATATATACACAATAAATGCTGTTAACTGTGATCATAAATAAATCAGGGATTCTATGCCAATAAATGGCATTCCCTATAATTGCATTGAACACTAAATGTGTAATAATTAATAATAAACAATAATAATAACAATTTAAGTGTAAGACAATTGAACACTAATGCCATGCATCGTATGTAAGGATTGATATGTTATAACATAAATTTAATAATCAAAATAGAGCATAAAATATAGGAAAATGATACACAAGCCTCATTATATAAGCCCCCATAAGCCCCATGAGGTGGCATAGTTTGGATTACCGAATATACTCTTTATGTGATTTTTGGTAACTTCTCAACGTAATTAATGGTGGACAGTTATGGCAAGGCCGCATTTAGAACCGCGCATGGGGGTGGGGGGCATTCAAATTTTACGCTTTCTATTTATTTTTACATTTATATTAATTATTTATTTTAAAGCTATGGATTTGTTGCGTGGGGCTCTCGGTGGAGATCACTAATGAAGATTGGATAAGGTTCAAGTGGTATATATCCGATTTTCATTGAATATATTAGTAAATATATATCTATAGTTTTCCGTGATTTTCAGGTAATTAAATTACTTCTAATCTTATTCCTATTATTTCTCCAGCTTGAGGCTATTATGTTCCTAATTTTATTATATAACTTGGTTACATTTGTATCATCTCTACATGCATGGTACATATTATATATTACCATGGAAAATAGCATGTCCATGATGAATGATCTAAGCAAGTAATATATTTTTTCATGCGTTTTCTAGTAGAGATTGATTTGTGGTTCTCATATTCTGTAGGCTATATAAGTTTAAATCTATTGTTTTAATTGTGCGACATTCATTCAAAGCCTATACTGCATGACACAGTAGATTATTGTCATATCAAATTTGATGAAAAATCATATTTACGAAATAATATATTTATATAAGATCCAATTTGGTGTTATTGTTACGCCCCAAGGCGGCCATCCCCAGAGCGTTACCAATCCTACAATAACCAATAAGGATCAAATAGAATAACAAGGCTACGGGGAAGCGGTGGCCAATTAAAAATGCGGAAGTATACAATATAAATTAGTCTGTAAATAAAAAACATTATTGCAGACCTGAATACACAAACACTATCCTTTGAGAGTTCAAGTCTAGTCCAAATACAAGTATATGTGCAACACGCACGATTACTAATGCATATACAAGAAAAATAGGTTTGCTGACAACCTCGTACTCGCCAACCGAAAGGTGGAATGCTCCACGCACGAGCCATGCCAGAGATCTGCTCTAGCTCCATGCCAACCCAATCCCTGGTGGAAAAGCAACACACGAGGGGTGAGCTATAAGCTCAGTGAGTGGCAAGAATCCAAGCTCTACAATGATAATATATTGTAAATTCCTTTTTCCCCTGAAGTAAAAGAAATATGGGAGAAACCAAACAGACTAATGTCACGTGGAGATGTGACCTTACCTCACCCACACTCCGAAGGGGGGGTGGAACATTTGGGAAATGGTACTCCATGCTCGCGATATCATCCGGTAGCCCTCTCCCAAGTATCCCTCTCCCTGGCAGCCTCCTGATGCGGCAGCACCACCTAGGGAAGCTTCAACGCTAGGTAGCTTCGACGCACGATGATACGGAGAGGAAACACTCCAACCTTATCCTCACCTTCACCCTTAGGGGTGACATGGAACTATTGATACTTTGGGCATTCCCAGTATAAAAGTCACGTGACAACGTGACACCAACGTACCCTCACCCTCACCCATAGGGGTGACATGGGACTATTGGAAATAGAAATCAACTCGCTAACTCCTTTAACCTTCCGGTAGCCCTCTCCCGGGTAGCCCTCTTCCTGACAGCCTTTGAAGATAGGTACGAAACCACAAAGGTATTGAAATACACATTGGGCCTCCTATGATGTAGCGGCAGAAACCAGGATAGCTCCAACGCCGGGTAGCTTTAACGCGGATACGAGGTAAGGGAGAAGCATTCCACGCTCACAATACGATCCTCAAGGATCAACTATAGTCATCTAGCAATTAACAATGCTAATGAATTCTCCTGAATTCTAATGTGAGTGTATCACATGGATGTCGAACAATCAACTACTACGCTTGCACATTGAAAATAACATATAATCCTAACAATAGATCATACCACACCTATCATATATAGGTCCTATTAATGAAACAAGCGCAATTATTATAGTAGAATTTTCAGTTTCAAATGAGATGCATGGACCACACGTCCAAATAACCTAGCATGTAACAGTTGAACAAAATCAATACTCATGGAATTATATGCATCAACCAATGATTAAACCCCGCTAAGCATCTACTAACATGGAAGACTACACACATATAGGAGTGCAATTAATTGAATATACAAGCAAAATATAGTACACTCTAGGCTTCCAAGCCTCTCACATAGAACAAGTGAGTAGAATGAAGGTTAAGCAATACAAGTCCTAGACTAGCAATCATTCCACAAGACAGTAATAAATGATACAACTATGTCATTTTATAAGTACTACAAAACATGCATAATCATATTATGAGCTCCTCTAGTGCGTTGATCAAACCACTAACCAAAGACCCGTTCATCACGAGTTCTACCATTGATAGTTTGGCTTGTACACACTATAAATAAGGCCTGTATGCTCATTCACATTTGTATAAACACCACATAATGTGCTTAAACATTAACAAGCATACACGATTTGCATCAATGACGGACCGCAAGTCTTTGACTGAACACATCACTCGGATAAGGAATTAGGGATCAACAATGTTGAACTCATCCCTTCTAATGCAAATCTTGAGCAGATTATATCATCCTTTAATCACAACATAAAGTCCATGCATCCAAACCAATTCATGGTATTTAAACACATACCAATAATAACTTCCCATAATTATAATCCTATTAGCAGGGATGACATTCTAATAGATTATTTTGGTTCTACTTAAGTTGCAACCATACATGCAAACCTTGCATACAAACCAAACATCATATTATGCTAGTAGCTTATACATGAGGGCTTAACTATATTTAAGATTCTTTGACTATCCAAGGCCACCACTAAGCATGCTTAAGCATCAATTAAACATCTAAGGTGGCTCAACTATCACCACCTAAAAATTAGGACAGCCAAGTCACCTATACAAATAACGGTGTATAAAAATAATCTCCATGCAAGCTTACTAGGAACATCACCACCACTATTATCTTACTTTTATCAATTATGACCTTAAAAACTGATCATACACACATCTATCCTCAACAAACATGATTATTAAGTTATTATTACGAACATGAGATAATTAAACGCCCACCAATCTTGTAAACATGGTGTAAAGGACAAGTAGAGGCTAAATAAATTCTCTAACATAAAAGAGATACATTCATATAAACACCCATCACACATGCCCACACAAGAAGGGCTCACGCAAGCATAATAATTCACACATGAATATGATACATATGCAAATATATGGTAGAAAAGGGGGTTCTACACAATATACTTAGCCATACAGCCCTAGCATGCAATATCTAACACAATAGGGGTGCAAAGAAACCACATGGATGCGCGATGCACGACTACGTGTATCGAGCGCATCCCGAGGGCTTAGATCGAATCACTCACTAGTACTTAGATCGTCGCGCGTCCGGTCTACGAGATCTGCAAGAACAACCAATGATGCTCCATTAAATATAAAGCATCTTGACACATATACAAGCCTTCTTCATGAAGACAGCAACCCCTGATATTGCCCACACCATGCATAATAACTCTTTGACACATATTTATACAAGATTAGTCCATCTACTGCAACCAGCCCCAAACATTGGTCTCCACAGCACACAATACACATCCAAAAATTCTCAAATAAATCACACAAATTTTATGACATGTTGGGATCATATTCCGTGAAGACATAATAACTTGATAAAATATCTAAATGCCCGAAATAAATTATTTTCAGAAACTGGTCAGTTTCTGCGCGAATCTGGACAGTCTATACAAAATATGTTCTAACTTATTACACAGATATCCAAATTTTATATATAACATCTAGACATATAGATGATCATATAACATGAAGACATAAGCCTGAGAATATGCCTCTAGGTACCAGATTCACAAGGAGTTAAGGAGACAGAAATCTGCCTTACAACCACCACCATTCATGCTTAAACACAATACCTCATGCAATAGCAATTACATATAATAATACTCCCCTAACAGCACTCACACATCACAAAGAGGGAGGAAGAAAGCTCACCTAAAAAGAGAGAGACCAAGGGAGGGGGCACGACTACGCCCGCGTGCGCATACCCTCACCATACGCCTCATCCATCTCCTCCGCTACTCCTTCTCCTTCCCTAGATGCATAAACACAACCACATTGGGGGGGGGGGGGGGGGGGCAGAATTTGAGAGGGAGAGAAAAAGAACAAGAGATGGGGAAAGAGAGCATGAACAACCACAACAATACACAATACTCACCCTTTTTCATGCCAAGTCTTCCCTTCCACACCTTCCTCTGCTTCTCCACCAAAAATCACAAAGGGAGGGAGAGATTGAGAGGAAAAGAGTGTGAGAGAGATGAGCCGAAAGAGAGGTCCACGAGAGAGAGAAATGAAAAAGAGGGGTTTGAGAGCATTAAATGCCAATAAAGGTGTTAGGTGACTTTTCTCACCTACCAATCCAGTAACGACCAACCTAGACGTGATTTAGAACTGCATATTTTTTTAAAAACGATACCGGAATGCGATGAAAATTTACAGGTAAGCCAATGCTAGTATCAGGAGAATAAATATGCAGTCAGATTTTCAATCTGAGCGCCCCAACTTTTTAAAATAAATAAAAGATGATATTTGACCTTTAAAAAGTGACACAGTCTTAACAGTTATATAATCATGTGTTCCTGCAGGACCATACAAAAATTATGATTACATGAATCCCTAAAGGATAATGTAAAAGTGTTTTTTGAAGGACCATGTAATTTTTTTATCCCTGAAGGATTGTACAAAAATCATGGTTACTCATGTTTGTAAAAACATACAAACGTTGTAATTTTTTTTTTTGATCTCCGAAGGATCTAAAAAAAAAGATTCATGTATCCCAACAGGAACATGTAAAAATTATGATTAACTACATTTACCATTACAATGAAGAGGATTTAAAGATAAATACCTCGTTGACAATGGTTCATCGACCATTATGCCTCAAACATGCTCCAGTAGTAGCAATATCAAAAGCAATATTTCAATTATTATCAATTTTTATGTCTTCTCATTGTTTAACAATGAGCATTGATAATAATAATAAAAAAATCATGTAATCCGATATACTGACATATTTGCCTAAAGCAAATTAATTTTAAGGTACGGACATGATCATGTTCAAGGGTTAAATCATGATTAATATAACCACAACAATTGTTGAGATGACAAATTATCAGAAACCACCTGAAGTGGAATGAAAGCAAGGAAAATGTTTGCATAACAAAACTTTAAAATGTAAATGAAAATTATTGTCATCTATGTGGTATTCAAGAACATAATTTTGGTCACATACCTCAAGTACGTCCAAATCTTTAAATCGGTTATGTACCTGAAGTACGCTTAAACTCTTGATCGGTCACGTACCTGATGTACGATTATACCTTTGCTGATTTTATATATACGTCTTTATTTTTCTTTGTTATATAAAATGCACTTTTACATTTCTAGATTTATCTTATTACTTCTCACATCTTTCTTAGAAATGAAGTACGAAAATTTTAATATTATATCTTGAATATTACAAAATTGTTTGAAAGCTTCATAAGAGCAAACATCATATGATCATGAATTACATAATGATGCTTCAAACAATTAAAAATTATACTGCATACCTATTAAAGAACCAGAAAATTCTTTCATCCAATTATGAGTATTATTTTTAATGAGACAATATTTCCGCCGTTAGGGGGAGGGAAAAATGTACCTGAAGTACGATCCATTCCTGAAGAACGACGAGAATTATCGTGGAATACTTTCACTCTGTCTCATCTAGACCCATGTACCGCTCAATGTAAAAATGAAGTATGAAGGATATAGAAAATGAAATTCCTGATGCATGCCAGAAGCGTGGCAAACCTATAGGTTCTAAAAATTCAGCTCCCCGGAAGAGGAGATTAAATGAAGAATTATGCCCTGATAATGCTCCAGAAGAAATATATTTCCAATACTCACAAAGAACAAAGGAAGTGACTAGGACAAAAAGAAAAGAAGTGGCTTGGACAAAAACAGAAGTGACTTGGACAAAAAGAAACAAAGTGACTTAGACAAATCTTGTTTGTTGATAGCCTCGAACCAATTAATCGAATATTGATAATGCTCCAGAAGAGATTATGAATAATAGATCCACTTTCTCTATAACTCTAGAAGAGTATAATGTCCATGAAGAGACATGAGTCTCTGAAGTGACTACACAAACTCTTGAAGAGGAAAAGGTACCTAATGATAATGAGATCTCTATATTTTATATGCATGCAAGAGAAAAGTGGAATCCTAAAGAAATGATCATCGATGACATATTTATAATTCGTAGTAGCTACTGAAATTTTAAAGGGCAATGATGACAACGAACTGCATAGCATAAATGAATGTCGACAAAAGAAATGATTGGCCAAAGTTAAAAAAATGCTATTCAAGTAGAATTGGGTTCTCTTGAAAAATGTGGTGCATTCGAACCTATAGTACAGACTCCAAAAGGTGTTAAGGTGTTTGTAAGAAAGCAAATGAGAAAATAAAATGGCTAGATATAAAACTTACAATAATGTTCCATTACCTAGAAAGTCTCAAGTTTCAGAAAAACTTGATATGAGACTAATGGACGAAGTAACAACTTATCTATATAGAAAATAGATGCTCATATTTATATAAATCCGTGAAGGACATAAATTGCCTGAAGCAAAATCAAAGAGTATGTACTCAATAAAGCTAAGACATTCATTGTACAGCTTAACACAGTAGGTACAAAACGTTTTAGTGAATACTTGATAAAAGCATGATATGAAAATAATTTCATTTGCCCATGTGTCTCTATAAATAAATCCAGTAAGGGATTTGCTATTTTGAAAATTTATGTTGATGACATAAATTCAATTCGGACTCCTGAAGAGCTCAAAAAATTGTAGAATATCTTATGAATGAATTCGAAATGAAAGACATTTGGAAAACTAAATATTATCTCGGCCTGCAAATCGAGCGAAACTATGGTGGAATACTGATCTACCAATCAAAGTATATAGAAAAGGTCTGACAATGCTTCAACATGGATAAAGCACATTCTCTAAGTACTCCTATGGTCGTTCTTGGTCCAGAAGTACCATATTAGAGTGCTATTGGTGCATTGCTATACTTGGTTCAATATATGAGACTAGACATAGCCTTCTCAGTCAAACTCTTAGCGAGATATAGTTCTGCACCAACTCGCAGGCATTGGAATGTTGGCTATGCAGATGCAGGTTATCTTTTTATCCTCACAAAGGCCGATCATAGACATGTTATGTGTATCTTAGTAACAATGCTGCAACCTCATGGAGATCTATAAATCAAACATTGGTGGTTACCTCATCTAACCATGCAGAAATATTGGCATTACATGAAGCTAGTGAGAATGTGTTTGACTGAGATCCTTGATTCAACATATCTAAAGCACCTGTGGATTGTCATCTACAACAAACATTCCTACAACTATATATGAAGACAATATACATGCATAGCTCAAATCCAAGGAGGTTACATCCAGGGAGATAGAACTAAGCATATCTCACCGAAGTTCTTCTACACCCATGAACTCCAAAAGAATCATGAAATTGAAGTCAAACAGATCCGCTCTAGTGATAATCTTGCAAATCTTTTCACTAAAGCTCTGTCAAAATCAACCTTCCAGAAGATGGTACTTGAAGTCAGCATGCATCGACTTAAACATCAGACAATTTGAGGCTTACCTAAATCAGGGGGAGTAATTAATAAAGAGGACTATATTCAACTATGGACATCTTTTGCATACTATACTCTTTTTCCTTCGTCTAGGTTTTGTCCCACTAGGTTTTCTTAGCAAGGTTTTAATGAGGCAGTATTAAATGCATCCAATATTATTAAGATCGAAGTAATTGTACTCTTTTTCCTTCACTTTGATTTTTTTCCAAAGGGTTTTTCCAAGGTTTTAACAAGGCAATTATCTTAGTATAATGGTTGATGGTCATCAAGGGGGGGTGTTGGTTATAAATATGGATGTCCACTATGGATAACCATTGTTGACTTTGTAATCACTTATCATAAAGGATTGGACTCAATCCTTTTGACTTTGTAATTACTTATCCTAAAGGATTGGTAAAACCAAATCCCCTCAAATCTTGTTTGTTACTATCCTATAAATATAGGCCTGCATTGTATTTATTATATGAGGTACATCCTTTTACTATCCTATGTTACATCTAGCCCCATTTCCAGCCTCAATTCCAGTCTGCATGTGTTTCAATTTTTTTTTAAAATAGTGTACCTCATCTAATGAGGTACATGCTTTTATAAAAAATAAAGCATATACTCCAATGAGTTGCTGCATTTATAAAAAATGTAAAAAATTCCTTTCAAAGCATATGCCTTGTTAACATGAGCATATGTGTTGATAGAAATCTATTGACCCATCTAAGGCTGGAATTGGGGCTGAAAATAGATCTGGGCTTAACAGTGCCCTTATATCAATTAAGAAGATAGAAAATAAAGAAACATTCTTCCTTCTTCTCTCTCCCATATTTCTCTTTTGGTTGGTATATTTAATCTTATTCTTTTGCTTATGTTTATAACAAATTTGTTATTTTTTTATTACTTTTAGGGATACAAGATCTTTTCTCATTAATTCAAAAATTTTATCAAATCTGATTTCCTTATGTGGCCTCATAATATTAATAGGATTCTAGGATTGAGAAGAATTCTCTTCTATTTGTCACATTTTCTCTGTTTTCCTTTTTAGTTTGAGCTCTGCTACACATACCCCATTGTATAAGCCTCACTCATAAGCCTCATGAGGTGTCAAATTTTTATTGGCCATCTAGTTGACTTTTAAAAAAGACAAAAAATAAAGTATATAATTACCCCTATTTAAATCACATGTCCACATGCTGGTTTGTCCTCCGTAAACACATCCCAAAAATTTCTAACCGTTTTTTTAAAAAAATTCAGCAACTTAAAAAAATCATTCCAGCTGACCTACTCATCTTCGGCGAAACGCGTCACCACCCCTGGATGTTACGCCCCGTTCCTGGGACCTACCAATCATAAGATATCAGGAGTCATACACAAGAGGCCAATAATGACTACAAATAAAATGCAATAATAAAAGACAAGGATCGAATAAAATAACAAGGCTACAGGGAAGTGATAGCCAATAAAAAAATAACGCGGAAGTATAATATACAAATTAGTATGTAAATCAAAAACATTATTACAGACCCGAATACACGATCATTGTCCTATGAGAGTCCAAGTCTAGTCCAAATAAAATCATATGTGCAATATGCACGATTACTAGTACATACACAAAGAAGATAGGATTGCTGACAGCCTCACACTGGCCAACCGAAAGGTGGGACGCTCCACGCACGAGCCACGCCAGAGAGATGCTCTAGCTCCACGCCAACCCAGTCCCTGGTGGAAAAATAACACACGAGGGATCAACTACAAGCTCAGTGGGTGGCAAGAATCCAAATTAAACAAATATAGTATAATATTAGCACATTTTTGTTTCTTCTAAGGATAGATATGGACGGGAGAACCCCAATAGATAAATGTCACATGGAGATGTGACCTCATCTCACCTCACCCACACCCTGGAGGGGGAAGGGGAGGTTTGGGGAACAACTAATCCATTAACAATGATGCGTAGCATCACATACTAGCATTACGATACAAAAATTATCTGCATCGATATATAATACGTTACGATGTCTTGCATCATCCGGTAATCCTCTCCCGGGTAATCTTTGTCCTGGCGGTCATCCATGGTCGGTACTCGAGCCTCGTACGGAAGTGTCATCATACTCTGGGCATTCTCAACGATACCGCATCATCCGTGGTTGGTACTTGAGCCTCGTATGGTAGTCACATCATACTCTAGGCCTTCCCAACGACATGGAATCATCCATGGTCAGTACTCAAGTCTCGTATGATAGTGACATCGTACTCTGGGCATTCCCAATGATACGGTGGCATAATGCAGGACAGAATTAACATCGGGTAGCTTCGACGCACGATGATGTAGGGAAACAATACTCCATGCTTACGATATCATCAGGTAGCCTTCTCCCTGACGGCCTTCCAAAATAGATACGAAGCCACAAGGGTATCGAAATACATTAGGCCTCCTATGATGTGGTGGCACTATCCAAGATATCTTCAACGCTCGAAAACTTTGACGCACGAAGATACAGGAGAAAGCACTCCAACCACATCCTCACCTTCACCCCTAGGGTGACATGGGACTATTAGAAAGGAAACCAACTCTCTAACTCCCTTAACCTTCTGGTAGCCCTCTCCCGGGTAGTTCTCTTCCTGACGGCCTTTCAGGATAGGTATGAAGCCACAAGGGTATCAAAATACACATTGGGCCTCCTATGATGTAGCGGCAAAATCCAAGATAGTTCCAACGCCGGGTAGCTTCAACGCGGATACGAGGTAAGGGAGAAGCATTCCACGCTCACAATATGATCCTCAAGGATCAACTATAATCGTCTAGCAAATAGCAATGCTAATAAATTCTCTTGAATTGCCATACAGATGCATCACTCGGATGCGGGGAAAGATAGTTAAGTTCTTACACTTACCAATGAGAAGGCATGACCCTAAAGGCGGGTCATCCACTCACCTATTACAAATAGGCCAAGAATACTATCATAGTTATCGATTAACGAATACCAATACGATAAATGAATTCTTCTGAATACCCATATGAGAGCATCGCATGGATGCAGGGTAGATGTCATGCCCCAGGAGCGGCCGTCCCCAAGGGGTGACACGTGCTCGATACCGAGTATATCATAATTAGATTAAATCACAAGGATTAAAGGATTGAATCAGAATAAACGACAGCGGAAGAGTTTATGAATAAATAAATGAATAATACAAGGCCATGGAACAGATAATAATGGCCCTAAGAAGAATACACAATCACCGTCCCGTGTGAACATAAGTCATAATAACAAATACAGTCGAATACATACCAATAACAAAAAAAACACCTGGTATGAAGAACAACAACAGGAAGCTGACAAGCTTACCAAATCGTCGAGAGGCCCACAACACCTTCAACAACACCCAACTTACCAATCCTGTGCAACACCTAGAAGAAAACTCATAACAATAGAGGGGTAAGCCGATGAAGGCCTAGTGAATAAAACTAACTACAAGACACCTCAAAGTACAGTTCCAATACACTCATAAAATCTATATAAATAACTGTCAAGTATAAGCCGACTAGCCTGTGTCCCATACCACAGGAGGTCAACTCACACTAACCTTTCTATGTCTCCAGCATAAAGACAGATCCATCTGTGTCCCATACCATAGGGGATCCATCCCATCCTAGCAACGCTATAACACTAAACTCACTATGTCTCCAGCATAAAGACAGATCCGTCTGTGTCCCATGTTGGGATTATGTCTCGATCCGGTGTATCACATCGGATGGCCATGATGAAACCATATTAGGTTGGGCACCTAATGAGTAGAATATTATTTAAGATTTGATCTTAATTAATATTTAAAGAGAATCTCCTAAAATAGGAAACAATATTTGTTTGTTAATTAGGAGAGTGAATATCTCTTAATTAATGGGAACAATATTTGTTTGTTAATTAGGAGAATGAATATTTCCTAATTAATGGAAACAATATTTGTTTATTAATTGGGAGATTACTTGGGGAAGAAGTTTTTTATCTCTATAAATATCTTCTAGGGTTTCATGACAAGACAAGGCAATGTATACAATGTAGAGATCCTAAGGGAAGGTTGAGAGGTTCTAAGAGAGGGTAACTCCATGGGAGAGTTTGTGAGTCTCTTAATGTATCTCAACTATCAAAGTGGATTCTCTGTTTTTTGCCCCGTGGATGTAGGCTTAGGCCGAACCACGTATATCTTGTCTTCTTCGTGTGATGTGATGTTTCGTTCTTATGTTCGATCTCGTGTGTTTGTTGGTGGCTTCCGCGATTTACCTTCCCAACATCCCATACCACAGGGGATCCATCACATGCTAGCAACGATATAAATACATAAATTTCTCACAGTTCCTCCTGTCGCGCAGTGACTTCTCTTAGGCGACCCATTTTGTAAATGCATCGGGTTGGCCAATATAGGGAGTATCACTCCACCCGTCAAGTCCACCAAAGCCCGACTGCATCACAAACCGCATCAATGGATGCTGCCCCAGACTCCATAACTTTGTGAACAGGGTCGATAAACCCAGTATCTTGGCTAAGGCTCTCTATCATCCAACCACTCTGACGCATAGCCGATTTGAACTATCGGATACCGTGGGCGTCCAGGATGAACCTTGAAAACGCTCCCCTCGTGAAGAACACCCAGAGTTTACCTTCACCTCAACTGACTTACACGAAGTATCTAAATGCAAAACTAAACCGCCCAAACCCAGTATCTTGGCTAAGGCTCTTTGTCATCCAACCACTCTGACACGTAACTAATTTGAACTATCAGATACTGTGGACGTTCAGGATGAACCTTGAAAACGCTCCCTCGTGAAGGACATCCAGAGTTTACCCTCACCTCAACTGCAGGTTCACACTCATGACTTACAAGAACTACCATAATCAACTCACCCTGAACAGGATCGACAAAGACTGGTCGAGGATCTATGAGGTAAACCACAACATGCAACCAGATCTGACCCATACGATCTGACCCCCTATCCCTAGCGATGTCTCTTACCAGATCTTTAGGCAAAGATCTATAAATCATGCAGATACCAGAACATAAAAAGCAATTGATAAAGTAATAGATCATGATCATGTATTTAGGATGATAATATTAAATCCTTCATTTAACTACACATTCCAGGTGCAATTAATGTATCAACATGTGATAATGTAATATAACTATATAGGGACGTGATTAGGTACGGTCGTGCGGTCGGTGCTGTCGTGATCATGGGCCGTCGATCACGGGGCCATCGCATCGGACGGTCGGGTGCGATTCACGTCAACCGTTGGATGCGATGGACCCGCGATCGGACGGCCCGCGATCGCGACCGTACGACCGCACCTAATCGTTTCTGTAACTATATATATGATAAATAATCATGCAATCTCAATTAAATATATATAATCATGCCTATGAATGTCACCAAGTCATGCATACATGATTAATATCATACCATAAACATGACTTAGCATGAAACTATATAATCAGGATGACGAGTTAGATCCACTCACATATACGAGTACTACGTTCCACACTGTATCACGTGCCTCGAACAGTCCAACGGTAGCGTGATCGCTACTAGACTCGTGGGAGTATAGCCATTCCCACCACACGCTAAAACAGATGATCACCACCTCTCCTCACATTGAGGAGTCCTCTCTGACAGACAAACATCATCAACTCGGCCAAGGAATAAAACATCCATGCATAGAAAAATAATCCAAAACATTTTCTAAGATTGTAGCCAACAAATGCAAAATACACCCTATACCTCCAACTATCAAACCAATTATTTTGCACCGTCAAGTCACTCATCCAAGGCTACCATCCAATTGAATCACCTATAAATCAGCAAGAAAATCTCACACCATCACAACAACAATTCTGGACAGCCACTATAAATTTGGGCAGCAACTACAGAAATCTGGGCAACAACTATAAATCAGGGCAACAACTATAATCCTACACTTTGATCTCCACAACACCAAATAATCATCCAAAAATTATGAAATAAATCATACATATTCATTGACATGTTGGGATCATAATCCATGAAGATATCACAATCTGAATTGATTTCTAAATGCCCGAAATAAAATTAATTCAAAAACTGGTTAAATTCTACTCGAATATGAACAGTGGTTACAAAACGGATCATAACTTTCAACACATGTAATATAATATCACCATATTTCATATATAAGATTAGACATATAGATGAGCATATCATATGAAGGCATAATCCTCAAAATATGTCTCTAAATATCACATTCATAAGCATCAAAAGATGACAATGATCTGCCATGCGATTAAAGCTTCAGATACACCCAAAAATTAACTATTCAAATAGATCCAAGAAGATGGAGAAATCACACTGTCCAATTTCAATCCAGAAACAATTCACAGTCTTCTCCTCTATCCACAACTTCAATTCAAAACTGAAATAGAACAACTCTATATAAAGAATAACGATGAAAAGAATAAGAATCGTTACCCAGAATAGCACGAAAAATACTCCAAGAGGCTTTTTCTAATTTTTTCTTTTTTTTTCCTTTTGTTTTTCACTCGCCAAAATGCTCTCTGTGACGGCCCGTGTCCCAAAACGCTGGCACAAACAAGTCCCCTGCCTCATAACTTAATCATTTTCTTTTTCTAAAACATCGAACATCGAAATATCCACCCTCTATAATCACATATGATAACAATCCTGAGATAACAGATAATCAACCAGATATATATAATCACCTACATCACAACACGCCTAGGAAATTTTAAGCAGTCAACAGAGCATCTAACACACCTCACATACAATCATCCATATATACAGAGCATTTAACATAGGCATGATTCGCTAGACCAGCCTCTACCAAAATAATCATATACAGATCCAAAATATCAAAATATACACATCTATATATACCTATCACCAGCTGGACGTGGCATCAAAAGAAGACTAAGCCAACGTCCATAAACCCCGCCTCTACTCTGCAAAAATAAGAGAAAATATAATGGAATGAGCGAAAGATGGTCAGTAAGTAACCTAGACATTCCACGCAGATGAAAATCAGATATGACATCAAAACTAAAATAGAATCAAGCTCAATAATCTCAATAACCTCAGGTCGAAGCATGAATAGAAAATGGAATCACTGAAAGGTCATCAACTAAGAACGGAAACAACATTGCTGATAAACCCACCAATCAAACTGGAACGAATAACTCAGAATAACACATCACAACTGACATCAAGGGGCATCGCTGATGAACTGAGAACAAATACCCTGAAATTACAATCAAGCTGAATCATCCCAATCTGAATGATAAGAAATCACAACTCTGACCCAAGAACGTCCAAAGCACAGGATTGTCCATCTACATGACCCCATCTCGGCCCCCCGCCATCCGAGATGTCCACAACACACAAACCTCGCGCGTAGCCCTCGAAACGTCCACCACAGATATCACGCTACCTGGCCTCCCTACAGGACCTGTACGTACATGCGCGCTCATGGGGAGCTAATCCTCAACCCAAATATAAGGTTTATGGTCATCCAATTCCAAGCAAACAAAAAGGTAATATAAGAAGCACCAGTATCAAGTACACCACAAGGCTCTATGGTCGGACTGACAACCATGTTGATCATAGGATGCCAACAAATTACTAGGATGCATATCAAAGAAGGCTCACCATACTAACAAGTTAATTAAGTTTACGAGAATCAATGATGGATTATATAAAAGGGTCACAAAATAAGAAATACCCTGGAATCTCAAAATAAATAGACCAATGATATGAATATTCAGAATCTCGATCAATTACAGAATCTCGAATAACCCAAACAGCAAACCAAATAGTGACAACAACAATAGAACGTGGAATGGAATGGAACAATCAAAGTCGGTCGGGTTCCTTACCTCACAATTCAACACTCCAAGCTGGACTCACCCTATTCTAGCTCCTAATTCACGCAGAAAGGAACCCACTGATCAAAATATAACATCAATCAGATACTAAAATATAACCCCATTAATCAAACCATTCCCAAATCCACCAAGATAAACATGACATCCCCACTACAAACCAAAAATTGATATAGAAAAATTAACCCTCAAATACCTATTTTTCCAACCCCAAAAATATATTCATATTCTAGCCCCAAATCACAAATTTGATTCAAAACTGAAATAAAAACAGCCCTATACAAAGAATAACAATGAAAAGAATAAGAATCTTTACCCAGTGCAACACGAAAAATACTCCACGAAGCTTTTCCCCATTTTTCTTATTTTTTTTTCCATCTATTCCCGTCTGAAGATGAGTCTCGGGCGACTCTCTCTCACTCACCATATATCACTAACATCACCTCCACCGAATCACCAAAGCATTAAATGAAATTATGAAATCCGGCCAATTTACCAAAATACCCTCCATAAGAATTCTACGCAACCTTGACTCAAACTGTCATAACTTCTCGTAGGGAAGTCCATTTCAGATGACAACTTTTGATGAAAAGATAACAAAAAGATCTACAACTTCTATGTTTAAGCCAAGATCAGAAGAAGCCTCCAACTATATTTAAAATAATGACGAACATAAGACCTCGTGATTTATTTTTCTAAGGGCAAAAATGGTAAAACCACCACAACATTTCTAATATAACACCAAATAACGCCAAACCAATTTTATATGAAAGGTGACTAAAAAATGAAGACTTCATATGTTGAGCGTGAATCCCAAATATGCTTCGAAGGTGCTTTCCAAAAATTAAATCAAATGCAGAACTTCAGAGATAATAAAGATCAAAAGTCCAATAGCATAAAGTTATCCAATCCTGCAATCCAAACATGTAAATATTAGCATAAACCACATAGGAGGGTTCGGGTCGTTACATCCTACCCCCCTTAAACAGGATTTGGTCCTCCAAATCCATAAAACACAGAAAAAAAACTTATGGTCCACCACCTCAATCAACTATAATCATCATAGCAATCTCCTTTACGCCACATTTCCCAAAAGAAGCTCTCCCAAACACCAGGGCTGGTGAAGAACTTCAATGCTGTAAGCCTAGAATGAATCTCGAGAATTAAAATGCTTGGTCAAATACCTGCAATACAAAACAAACAAATAACTCTTACCTTCACTCATAACCTCTCCTCCTATCCAAAGTGTGCTCTGTATACAACCTTCTACTACAAATCCTAACATATTGCTCTGTTGAACTTCAACTTAAATCCTCAATTGACTCAATGAGGTCTAACCTGTGCTCTGATATCAATTGTGGCGGCCCGCGCCCAAAAACACCGGCACGTGCACGCCACCCAAGCTCTGATACCAACTGTGACGGCCCGTGTCCCAAAACCACCGGCACGAGTACGTCATGTGCCTAAACGCCGGTACCAGCGCGTCACGCTCTATAATCTCTTCTTTTTTTTCTTCTAAACATC
This sequence comes from Acorus calamus, assembly GCA_030737845.1. Lineage (NCBI taxonomy): Eukaryota > Viridiplantae > Streptophyta > Magnoliopsida > Acorales > Acoraceae > Acorus > Acorus calamus. The sequence goes on along the minus strand of CM060864.1, from coordinate 10,186,926 downwards.
GAAATATCCACCCTCTATAATCACATATGATAACAATCCTAAGATAACAAATAATCAATTAGATATATATAATCACCTATATCACAACACGCCCAGGAAAGTTTAAGCAGTCAACAGAGCATCTAACACACCTCACATACAGGCATCCATATATACAGAGCATTTAACATAGGCATGGTTCGCTAGACCAGCATCTATCAAAATAATTATATATAGATCCAAAACATCAAAATATACACATCTATATATACCTATCACCAGCTGGACGTGGCACCAAAAGAGGACTAAGCCAACGTCCACAAACCCTGCCTCTACTCTACAAAAATAAGAGAAAGTAGAATGGAATGAGCAAAAGATGCTCAGTAAGTAACTTAGACATTCCACGCAGATGAAAACCAGATATGACATCAAAACTAGAATAGAATCACGGTCAATAATCTCAATAACATCAGGTCGAAGCATGAATAGCAAATGGAATCACTGAAAGGTCATCAACAGAGAACGAAAACAACATTGCTGATAGACCCACCAATCAAACTGGAACGAATAACTCAGAATAACACAACACAATCGACAAGGCCAACCAATAACATCAAGGGGCATCGCTGATGAACTGAGAACAAATACCCTGAAATCACAATCAAGCTTAATCATCCCAATCTGAATGATAAGAAATCACAACTCTGACCCAAGAACGTCCAGAGCACAAAATTGACTGTCTACATGACCCCATCTCGGCCCCCGGCCGTCCAAGATGTCCACAACACACAAACCTCGCATGTGACCCTCGAAATGTCCACCACGGATATCACGCTACCTGTTATATATGTGTCACTTTTAAGCCTGTGGGTAACCTTTGGGTCAATTCTGGCCATTTTCGAAATTTTCTTTTTCGATCGGAACCGCTAAAATTTTGGCTTTTTAGCCATCTGCGTGAGCTAGAGAACTCCGATTGAAAATCTAACTGCATATTATGGGTCCTGGTACCGTTCTCTACTACCCATAAAAATTTCATCGAATTCCGGTAACGTTTTGAAAATTATGCAGTTCTGAACCGCATCCGGGTTTTCTTCGAAACTGATTTGGTAAGTGGAATAGTAAATAGATATTTATGTGGGTATGGTGACCTTTGGTAAACTCACCCCCCTCTTGCTTAAGTGGTAAGAAAGCTTTGGTTATTTTCTATGTGTGTGGGTGAGATTAGACTTAGGTTCACCCCCCTTTTTTCCCTTGTGTTCACCCCCCCCCCTCCCAATGTGAGCATTTGAACTCACTCTCTCTCATTTACGACCCCCTCTTTCACTCCCTCTCCAGCCCTTTGTGTGTGTGAAAATGTGTGTGTGTGTATGAGTTTTGGTTGAAGAAGAAGAAGGAGAAGGAACACAAGAAGGTTTGTGTGCATGATTGTTGTTGTTGTTGTTTATTCCTTCTCCCCTTCTCTTCTCTCATGTCTTCCCCCCCTGTTTTTTTCATCCCTTAGAAGGCTGAGGGTGGCTGAGGAGGTGGTGGTGCTGGTGGAAGCGGTTGTGGTGGTTTCGATGCGTCAAGGGCACCGAAGGACCTTCCTTTCCCTTCCCCCTATTTTGGTGAGCTCCCCTTCCCCTTTTTATTGGTTTTTCTTGCTTGGGGGGCTGGTGGGGAGGTCATGCATGCTAAGTACTTGGGTTTGGGTGAGTGTGTGGGCTGGGAAGGAGTTGGAAGAGGCCTGGGCGCGCGTGTGGGCTTATCCGCGCGCGTGCGTGCGCCGGCAGGCGCAGGCGGACGCGCAGGGGCGCGCGCGCGCGTATGCGCAGGCGTACGCGGGCGTGCGCGCAGAGTCCGCGGGGCGCGCGCGTGTGCGCGATTGTGCGCGTACGGGCGCGGGGGTCCGCCGGCGCGCGCGAGCGGGCGCGTGCGGGCGCGGAGGGCGATCTGGGCGCGCGGGGAGTGCGCCAGGGGCGCGGGGCGCGCGCGCGCGCGCGCGCGCGTGCTGGGCCGCGCACAGGGGGTGCAGGGGGGTCTGGGTGCGTGGCTGGGCACGGGGCAATGCGCCGGCGGGTGCGGGTGCGCGTGCGCGTGTGCATGCACGTGCGTACGCGTGCGGGGCCACGCGTGTGGCTTCCCAGGGGGGTTCGGACAGGTGTCGGGGACTCGGATGTGCGTGCGTACGCGCGTGCTCGCACACGTGCGAGCACGTATTCGTGCATATTCGAGTCTTCGGTACTTCTAGTTAATTTTATGTGTTTATGGGGTCTTACTCACCAATAGTTGGGATGCCTTGTCTTGCAGATCTTGGCGAGCGGTCGCGCGACGACGCGGTTTACGGTGAGTGGGTCAATCCAACCCAGTTGGGAGGTATTCGAGGCACGTTGGGGTGCATCGCCCTCCCCTGGGGTACCATAACTGCGTATAACCTGAGATATATTGTAGATATATGCATGATATTGTCTGTTAGGCTAAGAATGCACCCATGCTATGATTGGATATGACATGCTAGGTTTATACACCCCTGTATCATGCATAGGAGCAATGTATACCTAGACACATGCTACATGTTAGTACAAACCCGACCTATGCATGTCCCCACCCAGTTTAATTTAATTAATCATATGAGGAAGTACAAGTATAAGCATGCCTTAGGAAATATTATGTCTTGTAACTAAATTTCAGAAGCTTCCATGATTAATCTTTATTTCTTGTAAGAATTAAATGCATGCTTAAGCCATATTTTCTCGCCTAATGAGATCAGGTAAGTGTATGACCACCTAGGGGGTCATGCTATGTCATGGACACTTAGAATGAAATATCTTCCCCGCATCTGAGTTATGCGCCCTGGAGGGAATTCATGAGAATTCGTTGCGCTTATCGGTGGTTGTTAACCGATGACGACGGATCCTAAGGGATCGTATTCGCAGGGGTCGAGTGTTCTTCCCTCGTCGGCTCCGAGTAGAGACTACCCGGCGTAGCAGAGTCTGGTGAGGAGCCCTCCCAGATACTACTCATGACGCGTGTTGGCGTGCCCATACGGCTGAGGTAGTGATCGTGGGAGGCTAGTCCAGTAGAGGCCTGAACCCTGTGAGGTGCCGGGAGGCTGCCAGGTAGTATGGGCCACACCGGGAGAGACTACCGGAAGACGAGTGGTGTAGAACAATCGACCTTCTTTCCTAGGGAGCCTATGTCACCCCGAGGAGGGGGTGAGGGTGAGGGACTCGATGATTGTTTGAAGTTATATGAATTGTGGTACTTGAATTGTTCCATTCACTGAGCGTGTGGCTCACCCCTCGCATATGTTTTCTCCAGTTGTCGCTGATCCGGATCCGAAGGAGGAGCTCCCTGAGACGCGATTCCAGTAGGAGACAGCGTTCACGTTAGATATCTCGCGCGTGAGAGGCTTTCAGCATCCCCCGTTTTCTTGTATGTATCTCTACTTGTGCTTGGGCACTGTGTATGGGTTGGTGTTGTCTTTTGTTGTATATATATTGGCTCTCACAGGACAATTGATTGGGTACTCTAGTCTGTTAATATATCTTTGAAATACAGACATAGTCGTCTTTGCTTCCGCTATTTTTGTATGTGTATGATGTCAGTCACTTGGTTTCGTTTTATTGCCTTTGACATACTGGTGTATTTATTGACTTCGTGTATGGATTACTGATATCATATATATACTTGCCACGTCTCGGGGACGGCCGCCCTGGGTCGTGACAAAAGTTGGTATCAGAGCCTGGTCCTGTCAGAGCCAATTGCTTTCTTAGAGATGAGTCCTAGAATTTCTATATGAGTATTCTGATCCTAGTGCTGGTTCTTTAGGTTGCTGATATGCCTCCGCGGAAATGGGCGCGTGGACGTGGTCGCCCTCGGGCTTCGGAGGTTTCCGAACCTACCGGAGACGAGGAGTCTACTGGAGGGCCCTCGGCTGTTGGGCCAGGACCTGCGCAGGAGCCTCCTGCATGGGAGCGTGCTTACGCTCGGATAGCGGACCTTCTGGAAACTCAGACGAGGGCGCTAGAGGCTCAGACGAGAGCGCTGGCTGAGCAGGCGCGAGAGATCCAGGAACTGCGGGCAGCCCGCGAGGCGGCTCCGCAGGTACCCTTAGCAGCAGATCCACCCGTGGTGCCAGATGTACCCCCTGTACCAGTGGAGATTCCTGCAGTCGGAGCCCATGGACCCGAGCAGAGGGAGGAGGAGCTAGAGGCAGCGGCCCGTGTGCATCAGACCGGCCTCACCGCCTTTTTGAAGCTTCATCCTCCTGAGTTCCATGGCTCGACGAGGGACCCCCTTGCCCCAGAGCGTTGGTTGATGGAGATAGACAAGATCTTCTCGACCATGCACTGCACCGACCGCCAGCGTGTCTCGTTGGCCACGTTCATGTTGAAGGGTAGCGCCGCTGACTGGTGGGCCACCCGATCTGTGGACATTCCGGAGGGTGTGGTGCGACTACTTTGGGCCGGGTTCCGGAACTACTTCTTGGCAGAGTACTTCCCGTTCTCGACGCGACAGATCGTGATGCGGGAGTTCGAGCAGCTGACGCAGGGTACCATGTCAGTGTCGGACTACTCCACACGTTTCATGAGGCTCTCTCGGTTTGCCCCTGCCTTGGTGATGGACGAGGAGACGAGGTGCCGTCGGTTTGAGATGGGTCTCAACAGCGCCATCAGGGTGCACGTTTCCTCAGAGGCACTCTCGAGGTATACCGACTTGGTGTCTCGGGCGAGGACAGTCGAGCGTGATCTTGGGCTCTCCTCAGCTATTATTCCATTTGAGGATCAGAAGCCACCCAGGAGTCGGGATTCGGGGCGTCACAAGGGCAAGCGGCCCCGTGTGGATCGACCGGCGGCCGCCGCTACTCCAGTCGATGTGGTGCCAGCGCGAGGCCCTGCACCCATTGCCGCCTTTCCAGCACAGGCGAGGGGACCGGAGATGCGACGCTGTTACCATTGTCAGCAAGTCGGGCACATCCTCTTTGACTGCCCCAATACTGGCCGACCTCCTGCGCCTCGACTTCAGTTTCAGCAGCCGCAGCAGGTGCCGCGTCGGCAGCAGCAGGTGCCGCGCCAGCAGCAGCAGATGCCGCGTCAGCAGCAGCAGACACACCAGCAGCAGCCGCAGCGTCAGTTTCAGCAGCCACAGGGTGGCAGGATTGACCAGAGGAGGCAGGCAGTACAGCCCGCGAGGCGTGCCCCTGCTCCTCAGCCGCAGCTCGTTCAGGGGCGTGTGGCAGCGCTTACTGCTGAGGATGCGCAGGCTTCGGGTAGCGTAGTCCGAGGTATTGTTCTGATATCCCAGTGTCCTGCTTATGTGTTGTTTGATTCCGGGGCCACACATTCATTCGTGTCTCCCGCTTTCGCGAGACGAATGGGTGTGGTGTCGACCCCTCTAGATGTTATGTTGGAGATATCATTGCCGGTCGGAGACCGTATTCTCCTTCGCTCTGTGTATCGGGGATGTACTGTGGTGATTTCGGAGCATGAGTTCCCGGTGGATCTGATCGAGCTCGTCATGACGGACTTCGACGCCATCCTGGGGATGGATTGGCTAGCAGTGAGTCACGCCACTATCGACTGTTTTGCGAAGTCGGTGTCTTTTCGCGTCCCTGGTCGGAGGTCCTTCCAGTTCGTGGGCGATAGGGACGTTGCTCCTTTGGGGTTCGTGTCGTCCATCCAGGCGTGGAGACTCCTTCAGGGCGGATGCGAGGGTTACCTGGCGTGCATTGTGGACGAGGATGCACCGCTGCGGGTTGATATCAGTCAGACTCCTATCGTGGCGGAATATCCGGAGGTTTTCCCTGATGATCTTCCAGGCTACCACCGGATCGCGCGATCGAGTTTGAGATTAATCTGATTCCGGGGACCGAGCCGATTTCGAGGGCTCCGTACCGGATGGCCCCAGCAGAGTTGAAGGTGCTGAAGGAGCAGCTGGAGGAGTTGCTTGAGAAGGGGTTCGCACGTCCGAGCGTCTCTCCGTGGGGAGCCCCTGTCCTGTTTGTCCGGAAGAAGGACGGTTCGCTGCGTTTGTGTATTGACTACAGACAGCTGAACAAGCGGACCGTGAAGAACAAGTACCCCTTACCGCGGATCGACGATCTGTTTGACCAGCTCCAGGGAGCGCGTGTCTTCTCTAAGATCGATCTCCGTTCGGGCTACTATCAGCTGAAGATCCGGGAGTCGGATATTCCGAAGACGGCCTTTCGTACCCGTTACGGGCACTACGAGTTTCGAGTTCTGCCGTTTGGGTTGACGAATGCGCCGGCCGCTTTCATGGATTTGATGAATCGGGTGTTTCGACCCTTCCTCGACTCCTTCGTGGTAGTCTTCATTGACGATATTTTGGTGTACTCGAGGAGTCTTGAGGAGCACGCTGACCATCTTCGCACTGTCTTGGAGACTTTGGCCAGACATCAGTTGTTCGCCAAGTTCAGTAAGTGCGAGTTTTGGTTAGAGCGTGTGGCCTTCCTTGGCCATGTGATTTCCGGTGAGGGTATATCTGTGGACCCAGAGAAGACGCTTGCCGTGTCGAATTGGCGGCGACCGTCGAACCCCACCGAGATTCGGAGCTTCCTGGGTTTGGCGGGCTATTATCGGAGGTTTGTTGAGGGTTTCTCGAAGATAGCCGTCCCTCTGACCCGCCTCACTCGGAAGGATGTCCGGTTCGAGTGGTCCCCATCTTGCGAGGAGAGCTTCCAGGAGTTGAAGCGGAGACTCACCTCAGCGCCCGTTCTTACCATTCCGTCGGGGAGTGGCGGATTCGCAGTCTACTCTGATGCGTCGCGGCTGGGTTTGGGTTGCGTCCTGATGCAGAACGGTAAGGTTATTGCTTACGCGTCGCGTCAGTTGAAGCCCCATGAGCAGAATTACCCCACCCATGACCTGGAGTTAGCAGCGATCATCTTTGCGCTGAAGATTTGGAGGCACTACCTCTATGGTGAGGAGTTTGAGCTCTTCACGGATCACAAGAGCCTAACTTATCTGCAGTCCCAGCCGGAACTCAACATGCGTCAGAGACGTTGGGTCGAGTTCCTGAAGGACTACGATTGTGACATCGCTTACCATCCGGGTAAGGCGAATGTCGTAGCAGATGCCTGAGTAGGCAGCCCTTGGGCATGGCCGCCCACATGGCTGTGCGTCGTTGGAGGCTTCTGGAGGAGGCCGCTTGCTGGATCAGTGTTCGGGAGACGCCTGCTGGTGGCTTTCTAGCCAGGTTGGTGGTGCAGCCTGTTCTCCTCGACGAGATCCGCACGGCACAGGGCGGGATCCGCACTTTCTGGTCCTTTCTGAAGGCGTCGCCCGGGGCGAGCGACCGGATTACCAGATTCATGAGGATGGGATCCTGCGGTTCAGAGGCCGGGTATGTATTCCTGACGACGCAGAGCTGAAGCAGAAGATCTTGGACGAGGCCCATCGCTCGAGGTACACAGTGCATCCGGGTGGCACGAAAATGTACAGGGGCCTTCGTCGTGGCTACTGGTGGCGCGGGATGAAGGCGGATGTTGGCCGTTTCGTTGCCCGTTGCTTGGTATGCCAGCAGGTGAAGTCGGAGCATCAGCGTCCTGCGGGGAAGCTGCAGTCCATGGAGATTCCGCAGTGGAAGTGGGAGCAGATTACTATGGACTTTGTTTCGGGTCTGCCGAGGTCACGTTCGGGTCGCGATGCCATCTGGGTGATCGTCGACCGACTGACCAAGTCCGCCCATTTTCTCCCCATCCGACTCACCGATTCCCTGGACACCCTGGCGCAGTTGTTTGTCTCCGAGATCGTTCGTCTCCACGGCACTCCGGTCAGCATCGTTTCAGATAGAGATGCGAGGTTCACTTCGAGGTTCTGGCGTAGCCTCCAGCACGCCCTTGGTACGAACCTCCACTTCAGTACCGCTTTTCATCCGCAGACCGATGGCCAGTCGGAGAGGACGATTCAGACCTTGGAGGACATGTTGCGGGCCTGCATCCTTGACTTCGGGGGTAGTTGGGAGAGGCACCTTCCGTTGGTAGAGTTTGCCTACAACAACAGCTACCACTCGAGTATTCGGATGGCACCTTATGAGGCACTCTATGGCCGCAGCTGTAGGTCTCCCTTGTGTTGGGATGAGGTCGGAGAGCGCCAGTTGGAGGGACCAGAGATCGTCCGCCTGACCTCAGAGAAGGTCAAGACGATTCGTGAGCGTATCCGTACCGCTCAGAGCCGTCAGAAGAGCTACGCCGATCGCCGTCGCCGTGAGCTCGCCTTCGAGGTTGGTGACCATGTCTTTCTGAAGGTGTCCCCGTCGAAGGGCATCTTCCGTTTCGGTGTGCGGGGCAAGCTGAGTCCGCGTTTTATTGGCCCGTTTCTCATTCTGGAGCGGATTGGGGAGGTGGCCTATCGCCTAGCCTTGCCCCCACAGTTGGCTCAGGCCCATGACGTCTTCCATGTCTCGCAGCTGAGGCGTTACGTCCACGATCCTGCCCACGTCATTCTGTTCGAGCCGCTTGTCTTCGAGCCGGACTTGTCATTCGTGGAGCAGCCGATCGAGATCCTGGACCGGCGCGAGAAGAGGCTCCGCACCAAGACCGTCCAGTTGGTTAAGGTGCGATGGCAGCACCGTTCTGGTGCCGAGGCCACTTGGGAGCGCGAGGACGCCATGCGTGACGCATATCCACATCTTTTTCCTTCTTAGATGTTTTTGTATTAAATTTTGTGGACAAAATTTCCTAAGGGGGGAAGAATGTTATATATGTGTCACTTTTTAGCCTGTGGGTAACCTTTGGGTCAATTCTGACCATTTTTGAAATTTTCTTTTTCGATCGGAACTGCTAAAATTTTAGCTTTTTAGCCATCTGCGTGAGCTAGAGAACTCCGATTGAAAATCTAACTGCATATTATGGGTCCTATTACCGTTCTCTACTACCCATAAAAATTTCATCGAATTCCGGTAACGTTTTGAAAATTATGCAGTTCTGAACCGCATCCGGGTTTTCTTCGAAACTGATTTGGTAAGTGGAATAGTAAATAGATATTTATGTGGGTATGGTGACCTTTGGTAAACTCACCCCCCTCTTGCTTAAGTGGTAAGAAAGCTTTGGTTATTTTCTATGTGTGTGGGTGAGATTAGACTTAGGTTCACCCCCTTTTTTCCCTTGCGTTCACCCCCCCCCCCCCAATGTGAGCATTTGAACTCACTCTCTCTCATTTACGACCCCCTCTTTCACTCCCTCTCCAGCCCTTTGTGTGTGTGAGTTTTGGTTGAAGAAGAAGAAGGAGAAGGAACACAAGAAGGTTTGTGTGCATAATTGTTGTTGTTGTTGTTTATTCCTTCTCCCCTTCTCTTCTCTCATGTCTTCCCCCCCTGTTTTTTTCATCCCTTAGAAGGCTGAGGGTGGCTGAGGAGGTGGTGGTGCTGGTGGAAGCGGTTGTGGTGGTTTCGGTGCGTCAAGGGCACCGAAGGACCTTCCTTTCCCTTCCCCCTCTTTTGGTGAGCTCCCCTTCCCCTTTTTATTGGTTTTTCTTGCTTGGGGGCTGGTGGGGAGGTCATGCATGCTAAGTACTTGGGTTTGGGTGAGTGTGTGGACTGGGAAGGAGTTGGAAGAGGCCTGGGCGCGCGTGTGGGCTTATCCGCGCGCGTACGTGCGCCGGCAGGCGCAGGCGGACGCGCAGGGGCGCGCGCGCGCGTACGCGCAGGCGTACGCGGGCGTGCGCGCAGAGTCCGCGGGGCACGCGCGTGCGCGCGATCGTGCGCGTACGGGCGCGGGGGGTCCGCCGGCGCGCGCGAGCGGGCGCGTGCGGGCGCGGAGGGCGATCTGGGCGCGCGCACGCGCGCGCGCGTGCGTGCGTGCGCGTGCTGGGCCGCGCACAGGGGGTGCAGGGGGGTCTGGGTGCGTGGCTGTGCATGCACGTGCGTACGCGTGCGGGGCCACGCGTGTGGCTTCCCGGGGGGGTTCGGACAGGTGTCGGGGACTCGGATGTGCGTGCGTACGCGCGTGCTCGCACACGTGCGAGCACGTATTCGTGCATATTCGAGTCTTGGGTACTTCTAGTTAATTTTATGTGTTTATGGGGTCTTACTCACCAATAGTTGGGATGCCTTGTCTTGGAGATCTTGGCGAGCGGTCGCGCGACGACGCGGTTTACGGTGAGTGGGTCAATCCAACCCAGTTGGGAGGTATTCGGGGCACGTTGGGGTGCATCGCCCTCCCCTGGGGTACCATAACTGCGTATAACCTGAGATATATTGTAGATATATGCATGATATTGTCTGTTAGGCTATGAATGCACCCATGCTATGATTGGATATGACATGCTAGGTTTATACACCCCTGTATCATGCATAGGAGCAATGTATACCTAGACACATGCTACATGTTAGTACAAACCCGATCTATGCATGTCCCCACCCAGTTTAATTTAATTAATCATATGAGGAAGTACAAGTATAAGCATGCCTTAGGAAATATTATGTCTTGTAACTAAATTTCAGAAGCTTCTATGATTAATCTTTATTTCTTGTAAGAATTAAATGCATGCTTAAGCCATATTTTCTCGCCTGATGAGATCAGGTAAGTGTATGACCGACCACCTAGGGGGTCGTGCTATGTCATGGACACTTAGAATGAAATATCTTCCCCGCATCTGAGTTATGCGCCCTGGAGGGAATTCATGAGAATTCGTTACGCTTATCGGTGGTTGTTAACCGATGACGACGGATCCTAAGGGATCGTATTCGCAGGGGTCGAGTGTTCTTCCCTCGTCGGCTCCGAGTAGAGACTACCCGGCGTAGCAGAGTCTGGTGAGGAGCCCTCCCAGATACTACTCATGACGCGTGTTGGCGTGCCCATACGGCTGAGGTAGTGATCGTGGGAGGCTAGTCCAGTAGAGGCCTGAACCCTGTGAGGTGCCAGGAGGCTACCAGGTAGTATGGGCCACACCAGGAGAGACTACCGGAAGACGAGTGGTGTAGAACAATCGACCTTCTTTCCTAGGGAGCCTATGTCACCCCGAGGAGGGGGTGAGGGTGGGGGACTCGATGATTGTTTGAAGTTATATGAATTGTGGTACTTGAATTGTTTCATTCACTGAGCGTGTGGCTCACCCCTCGCATATGTTTTCTCCAGTTGTCGCTGATCCGGATCCGAAGGAGGAGCTCCCTGAGACGCGATTCCAGTAGGAGAAAGCGTTCACGTTAGATATCTCGCGCGTGAGAGGCTTTCAGCATCCCCTGTTTTTGTTAGGCCTGTGTCATTTATAGTCCTAATTTCGATCGGAGTCGCTAAAATTTTGGTTTTTAGCTACCTGTTGGGGTTTGAAGACTCTGATTGAAGAAATAACTGCATATTATGGGTCCTGGTACTGTTTAGTACTGCCCATAAAAATTTCGTTTAATTCCGATAACATTTTTGGAATTATGCAGTTTCGGATTGATATTCGGATTTGATTTTATTAAAATCTAAGATGATGAGGTAAAAATCTGATATTATTACGAGATGTTAAGTTTGGAGATAGCTTCCATATAGAAGTGGAATTGGATCAACTGGATTCGTATATTAAAAGTTATGGGTATTTTTCCATGTATACCCCGAAGTTGAGAAATCCAGGCAGCAGCCCTGTAAGATGTTTAGCCTAGATTTCGGAATAGCTGGAGAGGTTATTTGATCTGGTTGTAAACATGAAAGTTGTAGATAATCGTCTTATCTTTCCAATGCCGCTGGAATCGTGCAATTTGGAGCTGTATTGGGGAAGTTATGCCCGTTTAAGTGAAGTCTGTCCAGGATTTCGGGGCAGGGACGATTTGGTCTTTTGACAACTCTTTTAGATATTTATATGCCCAGATATCTCTCGTCTCTCTCATTCTCGGCTCTCTCTCTCTCGACCAGATCTGCTGGTGTGAAAAAAATGAAGAGGAGAAATTGGAGGTGGTGATGAAGTCTCCCCTTCCAATGTCTTTGAAGGTGTTGTTTGAGAGGAGGTGCGGGATCGATGGTGATTGCGGTGGAGCTGCGGCGTGGGGCGTGCCGGAGCCGCGGATGGACCTCCCGCTCTCCTCGGTTGGGTTCAGCCACGTCTGTTATGGCTGGTGAGAAGGGGTAGAGCTCCATTGCCTTGTGTTGATTGTGTGTGCATGGAAATTGAAAGGGCTGAAGAGGGAGAAGCACATGCTCAAGTTGTATGTGTTGTGTAGGTGTGCATGCCACATGTTTGTGGATATGTGTGAGTGAACCAAGTATGCCTCTTCTTCTCCTCTTTCCATTGGCTTTCCTCATGCATCATCTAAACTCGTGTTTGTGTACTAGTTGAGGCGTGGGATTGACGCATTGGTACACTCGAGATCACATAAGAGGTATGCGGGGGCTACGGGGGCGCGCTCGGCGTGCTCGCATGCGTGCGGAGTGCGCGGGAAGCGTGCATGAGGTGCTCGAGGACGTGCTTGACGTTGTTCGATGCATGTGGAGTGCGTGGGCACCGTGCACGAGGTGCTCGAGGGCGTGCTTGGCCTTGCCCGATGCGTGCGGAGTGTGCGGGCAGCGTGCACGAGGTGCTCGAGGGCGTGCTTGGCCTTGCCCGATGCGTGCGGAGTGTGTGGAAAGCATGCACGAGGTGCTCGAGGACGTGCTTAACGTTGTTTGATGCGTGCGGGGTGCATGGGCAGCGTGCACGGGGTACTCGAGGGCGTGCTTGCGGTGCTCAGACGCGTTCGGAGTGCTTCGTGGTGTCGAGCAGCTTGTTATAGCCAAATGCAACCATTGGATGATCCTTGGCGGTTTGATTTCAGGCTTCGGATTCAATTCGTCGCTCTATTGCATTTCGCGAGCCGTGCGCTCGTTAGGTGAGTGGTTTGATTCCAACCCTTCCGGGAGCGCTCGATGCACGTAGTCGTGTTTCGCGCTTCCATGGGGCTTTAATTGCACCCTAAATATGTTAGATATCATGCATGCTAGGTAGTATAGCTCGTATATTGTGTAGAACCCCTATTCTACCTTATACTTGCCTATGTGTTGTATAGAATATGGCATGACTTAGGTATTTTGTTTGAATTACTACCCTTATTATTATTCGGACACATTTAGCATGTTTAACTTGGGTTAATAACGGGGTGTATGCGTAATAGTCCTGATTTAGTACTCGAGGGTGTGGTATAGTTGTTGCACCCATCTTGTTGGGGCAAAACTATGACCAGCTTCGAGAGGGGATGAGGCATTCCCTCTCTCTCGCCCTCCCTCCTTTCGCGAACCAAGTGAGTAGATGTAGTTCCTACTTGACTCGGGTTTGCTTGGAATTATTGGCATACACCTATTGTCGCGCGGATCACGCTTAACCCTCCCCTTTGAGTTGGTGATATCCAACGCCTGCTTAAGTTGTACTTTTATGTGATTGAATATTTATTTATGCCCTCGTATGCATGTTTAAGTAAGTTATCCCTGGGTAATTAATTGCATATTCTGTATATGCCTATTTGGGCCATGAGCCTTGTTTAATGAGATTAGACAAGTGTATGACCTCCTATGGGGTCACCATGCCTTTGACACTTAGAATAAAATGTCTTCCCCGCATCTGAGTTATGCGCCCTGGAGGGAGTTCATGAGAATTCATTGTGCTTATCGGTGTTTGATAACCAATGATGACGGATCCATAGGGATCGTATTCGCGAGTGTCGAGTGTTCTTTCCTTCGTCGGCTCCGAGTAGAGACTGCCCGGCGTTGTAAAGTCCGGTGGAGATCTCCCCGATACTACTCATGACGCGTGTTGGTGTGCCCATACAGCTGAGGTAGCGGTCTTGGGAGACTAGTCCGGTAGAGGCCTGAACCCTGTGCACGAGGTAGTAGAGGCCACACCGGGAGAGACTACCGGAAGACGAGTGGAGTAGAACAATCGACCTCTTCCCCAAGAGCCTATGTCACCCATCGGGGTGAGGGTGAGGGTATTGGCGTGAGTGGGGTGGGCTCGAGTTGATACTCGACCCACCAGCTTGTGTAGTAGGTTTTCCCATGGGGTTCGCGCTGCGAACAAGTAGTGGTTCCTCCCAATATCGTCGTATGTCGTGGCCCAGATGTTGAAGCTGCCCTGACAGAGGACTCCCACTTGTAAGTACTCCCGATGCATTCGGCGGATGTACTGATCATGGGAGTGTACCAGGTGAGGCTACGCGAGGGTGGACCACCGGACGATATTGCGAGCATGAATTATCGTTCTCCCCTTCGCCGGATCTGTGTGGATGCTTCCTATGTACGAGCTGCCCTGGGTGGACCCCCACCTGTAGGTACCATCGACGCTGTCGACAGTGTACTGACCGTGGCCGGCTCCAGGTAGAGGCTGCCCGGGAGAGCGCTACCGGATGACGAACGGTGTAGAACAGCAAGTTTTGTCCTTCAAGTCCCTAGGCTCACCCCTGTGGGGGGGCTAGGGCGAGGACGAGGTATGGTTGCACCGCCGTGTGACCTTGTTAACCGTTGGGTTTCTACCCATGGTTTCCTTGATAGGTGATTGCCTTAGGATCGAATGTTGTGTTGGTGTTTGGTTTCTGACCACTCACTGAGCTTGTAGCTCACCCCTCGCTTATGTTTTTCCCCAGTTGACGCTGAGTCGGATCCAAGAGAAGAGCTCCTCTGGCGCCATCCGAGTAGGAGACCCGCGTTCGCGTTGGATGTCTTGCGAGTCGGAGGCTATCAGCATTCCCCTTTTCATTGTATGTATTATACTTGTGCTTGTGCACGGTATGTAGACTGTTGATGTCAGTTATTGTATATATATTGGCTCTCACAGGACAATTGATTGTGTACTCTAGTCTGTAATATTGTCTTTGAATTACAGACTTAGTCATTTGAGCTTCCGCTTTTTGTATATATTTGATGTCAGTTACTTGTGTATTGCCTTTTCTATTGTGGAGTATTTATTTGACCTCGTGTATGGATTACTGATATCATTTATATATTTGCCATGTCTCGGGGACGGCCGCCCTGGGGCGTGACAGTTTTCTTGTATGTATCTCTACTTGTGCTTGAGCACTGTGTATGGGTTGGTGTTGTCTTTTGCTGTATATATATTGGCTCTCACAGGACAATTTGATTGGGTACTCTAGTCTGTTAATATATCTTTGAAATACAGACATAGTCGTCTTTGCTTCCGCTATTTTTGTATGTGTATGATGTCAGTCACTTGGTTTCGTTTTATTGCCTTTGACATACTGGTGTATTTATTGACTTCGTGTATGGATTACTGATATCATATATATACTTGCCACGTCTCGGGGACGGCCGCCCTGGGTCGTGACACTACCTGCCCCCCCGCCGTCTAGGCACTGTAGGGTATTAACTGGCCCCCTACAGGACCTGTACGTACATGCGCGCTCATGGGGAGCTAATCCTCAACCCAAATGTAAGGTCTATGGTCATCCAACTCCATGCAAACAAAAAGGTAATATAAGAAGCAGCGATATCAAGTACACCGCAAGGCTCCATGGTCGGATAGCACAACCACACTGATCATAGGATACCAATAAATTACTAGGATGTATATCATAACATCAAAGAAGGCTCACCATACTAACAAGTTAATTAAGTTTATGAGAATCAATGATGGATTATATAAAAGGATCACAAAATAAGAAATACCCTGGAATCTCAAAATAAATACACCAATGATATGAATATTCAGAATCTCGAATAACCCAAACAGTAAACCAAATAGTGACAACAACAATAGAACGTTGAATGGAATGGAACAAGCAAAGTCGGTCGGGTTCCTTACCTCACAATTCAACACTCCAAGCTGAACTCACCCTATTTCAGCTCCTAATTCACGCAGAAAGGTACCCACTGATCAAATATAACCTCAATCAGATACTAAAATATAATCCCATTAATCAAACCATTCCCAAATCCACCAAGATAAACATGACATCCCCACTACAAACCTCAAATTGTTATAGTAAAATCAACACTCAAATACCTATTTCTCCAGCCCCAAAAACATATTCATATTCTAGCCCTGAATCAGAAATTTGATTCAAAACTGAAATAAAACAACCCTATACAAAGAATAACAATGAAAAGAATAAGAATCTTTACCCAGTACAGCACGAAAAATACTCCACGAAGCTTTTCCCAATCTTTCCTTTTTTTTTCCATCTCGTCCCGGCTGAAGATGAGTCTCGGGTGACTCTCTCTCATTCACCATATATCACCAACATCACCTCCACCGACTCACCAAAGCATTAAATTAAATTATGAAATCCGGCCAATTTACCAAAATACCCTCCATAAGAGTTCTGCGCAACCTTGAATCAAACTGTGATAACTTCTCGTAGGGAAGTCCACTTTAAATAACCCAACTATTGTTGGAAAGATAACAAAAAGATCTACAACTTCTATGTTTATGCCAAGATTAGAAGAAGCCTCCAACTATATTTAAAATAATGACGAACATAGGACCTCGCGATTTATTCTTCTAAGGGCAGAAATGGTAAAACAACCATAACTTTTCTAATATAACTCCAAATAATGTTAAACCAATTTCATATGAAAGGTGACTCAAAAAATGAAGACTTTATATGTTGAGCGTGAATCCCAAATATGCCTCGAATATACTTGCCAAAAATTAAACCAAATGTAGAACTTCAGAGATAATAAAGATCAAAAGTCCAATAGCATAAAATTCATGCAATTCAAACATGTAAATATTAGCATAAACCGCATAGGACGGTTCGGGTTGTTACACTCTCGGCCTCTCTTTCCACACATATAACGAGCAACAACTCCACCGATTCACCCTACAGTATCCAATGCAACTTTGAAGTCCAGGAAAAATTACCAAACTACCCTCCCTTAAAAAAACTCACAGCCTCGACTAGAACAGCCATAATTCACAATCTAGCTCTGAAATGCAATTCAAAATCCATTGGAAAGCCAAGAAGATTATCTACACATTTCGTGCTCATGCTAAGATCCAATAACCCATTTAACTATTCTGAATTATACAATTAACATCAAACAGGGCTGCTGCCATACCTTTTCCATCCCCAGGGTATGATTGGAAAAACACTGATAACATTTGCATGAAAGCTAACTCAAAACTGAATGTCCCATAATAAAATCAGATTTAAACTACATCATCTTGGGTATTAACAAAATTAAATCCAAATCATGCCAACCATACAACTTAGGATATAACCTAATCGTACATGACACTAATGCACCCCAAATTAATAATAATATGAAGCAACACATATCCTTGTGTTATCCATCAATACAAACATGTAAAAGAATAACATAGGCCTAACTAGAAGTCTGGGGTCTTACATCCGACCCCCCTTAGATGGATTTGGTCCCCAAATTCAAGAAGTCTAACTCAAGAAGCAAACAAATGAGGAAAACTCTCTCATATCTCGATATTGGTATGACCTTGTGCCGCACCACTTCCACGACCACCGTTGATTGTCGATGGGGTTTCACAGTAAAATACAAGGCTGATGGGGCTGTTGAGCGATATAAGGCATGTCTTGTTGCAAAAGGCTTTACTCAGACTGCAGGGAATGATTTTCATGCTACATTTGCTCTTGTTGCCAAGCTGACTATTGTTCAGCTTCTTGTCTCTTTTGCTGCTTGCCACAACTGGCCTCTTCATCAGATGGATGTGAACAATGCTTTTCTTCACGGTGACTTGACAGAGAAAATTTATATGGATCTGCCGCCTGGTTTTCATCTTCAAGGGGAGTATTCTAGAAAGGTGTGCCTTCTTCTCAAATCTCTATATGGACTGAAGCAGTCACTGAGAGCATGATTTCAAAGATTCTGCGTAATCATTCTCTCTCTTGCATTTACTCGTTGTCGTGCTGATCATACTTGCTTCATTCGTCGAAGTAATGGATGGTGCACCATTGTTCTAGTTTATGTGGATGATATTATTATCACAAGAGATGATGCTGATTACATTGTCAGAGTGAAGACCGAACTTGGACATGCATTTGATGTGAAGGATCTTGGTCCTCTTCTGTATTTTTTGGGGATTGAGATTGCTCGCTCACGCCATGGTATTTTGCTCTCCCAGCGAAAATACAATCTTGACCTACTTGAGGACACCGGTATGCTTGGATGTCGGCCTGCCACTTCTCCCATGGACCAGAACCATCGCCTTCATGTTGAATCAGGCGACCTTCTGCCAAATCCTTCTTTGTATCAGTGTCTAGTAGGTCATTTGATCTACTTGACAAACACTAGACCTGATTTGACTTTCGCTGTCAACGTAGTGAGCCAATTCATGCATACCCCAGGACTTCTTACCTAGATGTTGTTTACAGGATTCTTCGATACTTAAAGTCATGCCCAGGTCTTGGCTTATTCTATGCTACTAGTGCTCAGCCTACCATTTCTTGCTACACTGATGCAGATTATGCCAGTTCACTCACTGATCGTTGATCCACTTCTGGTTTCTGTACTTTCCATGAGGACAACCTTATTTCTTAGAAAAGTAAGAAACAGAGTGTTGTCTCTCGTTCTTTTGCTGAGGCAGAATATCGTGCCATGGCCCAAGGCACATGTGAGATCATTTGGTTGCGCTCTCTTCTGACAGAGTTGGGATTCTCTATAGCTGGTTCATCTACTTTGTTTTGTGTTAACCGATCTGTCATTATGCTTGCCTCAGACTTAGTTCTTCATGAACGGACCAAACACATTGAGGTTGATGTTCAATTTCTTCAAGATAAAGTACAGTCGGGCGCCATTGACACAGTTTTTGTTTCTTCCAATGAGCAGCTTGCATATATGTTTACCAAGTCTGTTGGTCCCTCTATTCTTCGTTCTAGCTTGACCAAGTTGGGCTTGATTGATATCTTCGCTCTAACTTGAGGGGGGAGTATTGGAGTCATTGTATAGGCTTGTTGTTGGTCCTATTCCCAGAGGCCCGGGGGTTGTGGGGCAACGCCTCCCATGGGCCGGGGGTTACACGAATTTTTATCATGGGTATTTTGGTCATTTTCCTATTCTAGGGCTTGTACATCTTGTAACTAAAAAAGGGACCTTTTAGTCACCATTACGTAATACACAATATTATTCCACCTATTTTTTCTTGGTCCATGTATCTCTTTTATGGTAGAGTTTCTCTTGTAATAATCGTGTGTGTGCTTAATTAGTTAGGCATAAACTGTGATAGACATATGTGCGATCCAGGTTCAGGATCATATTTTGTTTTACTATGCAAATATAACAGTTTATCTACTGTAAGACCCCAGACTTCTATTTAGGCTTATGTTATTCTTTTACTTGTTTGGATTGATGGATAACACAATGATAAGTGTTGTTAGGCATAAATTGTGATAGACATATGTGCGATCCAGGTTCAGGATCATATTTTATTTTACTATGCAAATGTAACAGTTTATCTACTGTAAGACCCCAGACTTCTATTTAGGCTTATGTTATTCTTTTACATGTTTGAATTGATGGATAACACAATGATATGTATTGTTTCATATTATTATTCATTTGGGGTGCATTTGGGTCATGTATGCTTAGTATATAGATAGAGGAGGAGACTGTGATTTGTTTCTGGATTGAAAATGGACAGTGTGATTTCTCCATGTGCTTGGATCTATTTGAATAGTTAATTTTTGGGGGTATTTGAAGCCTTAATCGCATGGCAAATCGTTGTCATCTTTTGATGTTTATGAATGTTATACTTAGAGACATATTTTGATAATTATGCCTTCATATGATATGCTCATCTATATGTCTAGATCTTACATATGAAATTTGGTGATATTATATTTCATGTGTTGAAAGTTATGATCCGTTTTGTAATGACTATTCATATTCGAGTAGAATTTAATCAGTTTCTGAATTAATTTTATTTTGGGCATTTAGATATCAATTCAAATTATGATATCTTCATGGATTATGATCCCAGCATGTCAATGAATATGTATGATTTAGTACAAAATTTTTGGATGATTATTTGGTGATGTGGAGATCAAAGTGTAGGATTATAGTTGTTCTGTAGTTGCTGCCCAGATTTATAGTGGCTGCCCTAAATTATTGTTGTTATGGTGTGATATTTTCTTGCTAATTTATAGGTGATTCAATTGGATAGTAGCCTTGGATGAGTGGCTTGATGGTGCAGAATAATTGATTTGATAGTTGGAGGTATAGGGTGTATTTTGCATTTGTTGGCTAGGATCTTAGGATATGTTTTGGATTATTTTTCTATGCATAGATGTTTTATTCCTTGGCTGAGTTGATATTTATTTGTCAGAGAGGACTCCTCAATGTGAGGAGAGGTGGTGATCATCTATTTTAGCTTGTGGTGGGAATGACTATACTCCCACGAGTCCAGTAGCGATCACGCTTCCATTGGACTGTTCAAGGCACATGATTCAGTGCAGGACGTAGTACTCGTATCTGTGAGTGGATCTAACTCGTCATCCTGATTATATAGTTCCATGCTAAGTCATATTTATGGTATGATATTAATCATGTATGCATGACTTAGTGGCATCCATAGGCATGATTATATATATTTAATTGAGATTGCATGATTACTTATCATATATATAGTTATATTACCTTGTCACATGTTGATACATTAATTACACCTAGAATGTGTAGTTAAATGAAGGATTTAATATTATCATCCTGAATGCATGATCATGATTTATTACTTTATCAATTGCTTTTTATATTCTGGTATCAGCATGATTTATAGATCTTTGCCTAAAGATCTGGTTAGAGACATCACTAGGGATAGGGGGTCTGATCGTATGGGTTAAATCTGGTTGCATGTTATGGTTTATCTCGTAGGTCTTCGACCAGTCTTTGTCGAGCCAGTTCAGGGTGGGTTGATTATGGTAGTTCTTGTAAGTCATGAGTGCGAACCTGCAGTTGAGGTGAGGGTAAACTCTGGGTGTCCTTCACGAGGGTTTTCAAGGTTCATCATGGACGTCCACGGTATCCGATAGTTCAAATCAGCTACGCGTCAGAGTGGTTGGATGATAGAGAGCCTTAGCCAAGATACTGGGTTTGGGTGGTTTAGTTTTACATTTAGATGCTTCGTGTGAGTCAGTTGAGGTGAGGGTAAACTCTGGGTGTCCTTCACGAGGGGAGCATTTTCAAGGTTCATCCTGGATGCCCACGGTATCCACGCGTCTGAGTGGTTGGATGAGAGAGAACCATAGACAAGATACTGGGTTTATCGACCCTGTTAACAAAGTGATGGAGTATGGGGTGGCATCCATTGATGCGATTTGTGATGCAGTCGGGTTTTGGTGGACTTGACGGGTGGAGTGATACTCCCTGTATTGGCCAAGCCGATGCATTTGCAAAATGGGTTGCCTAAGAGAAGTCACTGCGCGACAGGAGGAACTGTGAGGCATTTGTGTGTAGTGGCATTTCAGTCACTAGGATTTATATTTATGTATTTATACCGTTGCTAGCATGGGATGAATCCCCTGTGGTATGGGACACAGACAGATCTGTCTTTATGCTGGAGACATAGTGAGGTTAGTGTTATAGCGTTGCTAGCATGTGATGGATCCCCTGTGGTATGGGACACAGACAGATCTGTCTTTATGCTGGAGACAGCGATGTTAGTGTGAGTTGGCCTCCTGTGGTATGGGACGCAGGCTGGTCGGCTTATACCTGATAGTTATTTATGTAGATTTTATGGGTGTGTTGGAACTGTACTTTGAGGTGTCTTGTAGTTCATTTCATTTACTAGGCCTTCATCGGCTTACCCCTCCATTGTTATGGGTTTTCTTCCTGGTGTTGCACAGGATTGGTGAGTTGGGTGTTGTTGAAGGTGTTGTGGGCCTCTCAGTGATTTGGTGAGCCTGTCAGCTTCCTGTTGTTGTTTTTCATACCATGTGTTTTTTTTCTTCTGTTATTGGTATGTATTCGACTGTATTTGTTATTATGACTTGTGTTCACACGGAACGGTGATTGTGTATTCTTCTTAGGGCCACTATTATCTATTCCATGATCTTGTATTATTCATTTATTTATTTATAAACTCTTCCGCTGTCGTTTATTCTGATTCAATCATTTATTCCTTGTGATTTAATCTAATCATGATATACTCGGTATCGTACACATGTCACTCCTTGGGGACGACCGCTCCTGGGGCGTGACAATTATGGTATCAGAGCCTGGTCCCGTCCGAACATAAGTCATAGTGGTTTCATTTCTTGTTGAGAAAATTTACTCTCTTCATGGCTTCAAGTTGATCTTGACCCTATCCATAGGATTGCTGACAGGGCTGCTCGTGCCCTTGGGCGACGGCACCCTGGTGGAAGATCAACCAACTCTCACGTATGATTTTTCTGCAGGGCATCCATCTCAGCGGTCATAGCGGCGGTACATAGAGAATCATGCAATACCTCGGTAACACTACGAGGAATGCGAATAGACGATGTAGCAGCCAAGTAAGCTCTATAGGAATCGGAAAGTCCCTGATAAGAAATAAATTGGGCAAGAGGATGAGCAGTGACACAACTCCGACGACCTTTGCAAAGAACAATAGGCACATCAGAGTCAGATGGAGGTAAATCAGGAACAGAATATGGAGTGATCAAGAAAGAAGGTATACCTAAGTCTAAGGAGGATGTCGACACGTGAGCAGGAGAGAAAGATGACCGAGGTCTACGAGTGTATACAATTAGAGGAGACTGTGGTCGAGACGACTGCGGTGGTGACGACTGCGGTGGTGACAATAGTGGTGGTGACGACGGTGGCTACAGCGACTGTGACTGTGGCTGTGGCAAAGGCAATGATGGGAAAAATGAAGTCGGTCGAACCGGTGAAGATGAATGTTACAAAATAGTGTCAGAAAAATATGGCACTTCTTCAAAAAATGTGACATCAAGGGAATGAAACAATCTCCGAGAAATAGGATCATAGCATCTATATCCTTTGGACATTGTAGAATAACCAAGGAAAACATAACGTATATATTTATCATCAAGCTTGGTGCGTGAGGGCCCCCTATCCTGAACAAAACAAATACACCCAAAGATTTGAGGAGTGATGGGGAAAAGAGTACGATCAGAATACAAAACATGGAAAGGAACTTGACCTCCTAAAGTACGACTGGGAGTTCGATTAATAAAAAAGGCAATAGTGAGGACTGTCATACTCCAATAGGACATTGGAACATTCATTCCTTGAAGGAGACAACGAACCACATTCATGAGATGATTTTTTCGTTCCGCCACCCCATTCTGCTCAGGTGTATATAGACAAGTCAATTGCTAAAGAATCCCCAACTCATTCATATGAGACCGAAAAGAATCCGAGACATACTCCCCCCCCCCCATTATCAGACATGATACTCTATAGAATAATGTTAAACTGTGTTTTAATCATGCACAAAAAATTAACACACTGAGAGGATACCTCAGACCGAGATTTAAGAAGATAAACTCAAGTATATCTAGAAAAATCATCAATGAATGTCAAGTAATATCTATGACCACCAAAAGCAGTAACAGGAGAGGGACCCCACACATCAGAATGAATCAAATCAAACAATCCAGAAGCTTTATTCATACAAGAAATATAAGTAGTGCGTGTATGTTTAGAAAGCTCACACACAGCATATTGAAACTTATGAGTCTTACATGAAGACCGAAAAGTAGGAAATAAAGAACATAGATGCTGAAAATTGGCATGTCCTAAACGAGCATGCCATAAATCTAAAGATTGTAGAGAAAAACTATGCGAATGATCAGTGGGCAAAATGGAAGCATGGGCCATGGTGGGTGGTTCTCCAAAGACGTAAAGACCATCTCTCTCATACCCCTTTCCAAAAATCCTCTGTGTAGTCAGGTCCTGAAAAACGCAATGATCAGGCTAAAAAGTCACTGAACAATTCAAAACCTTAATCAATTGGCTAACAAAAAGAAGGTTAAGAGTAAGGTTGGGAACATGTAACACAAAGTGTAATGATAATGAGGAAGATGAAGGAACGGTACCCTTACTGATGACAGGGGTAAGTGAGCCATCAGCAAGACATACCTCTTTGTACATAGAAGGTGATGCCAAGGGGGCAAACAATCGAGATTCACCAGACATATGTTCAGTAGCGCCTGAATCAATGACCCAAGTAGGAGACCCTGATTGGTTAACATGATAGACGGAGGGGATACCTGAGGTAGCAGCAGAGGATGTTGGACCAGCATGAGAGAGACCAGCATGAGAGGCAAGGCTCTCCCGAACCATGGCATCAATATGGTTATGAATAGTACGCATATGAAAAGACCCAGATGGAGCAGTGGGGCATCACCCGAGGCATCAGCAACAGTAGCACGAGGGGCAGATGAAGGAGATCCAACATTGTGAGATCGCATGAATTTTAAGGACAGAAGAAAGCATCTAACTTTCTCATGCCCTGATTTTCCACAGTGTCCACAAGTAACAATATTGCCGCGTCCACGTCCATGACCGTGACCACGACTACTATCCTCGTGGCCGCGAGAGTCATATCCAGAGGTGGTCGCCAATGCCGTCTGATCGCCGAGGGTTCGGGTGGATCCTGAGGCAAAGATCTGACGTCGATGCTTATCACCCTCAATAATAGCAAATGCTTCAAATAGAGAAGGAAGTGGTGTGATATTCAAGATCTGGACACGAAGAGATTCGAACTCTGGTCGAAGGCCCATAAGAAACGCATACGTCTGTTGGCGTTGTAGTCGGCCAACCACAATCGTGGCAGCCTCCTTAGACAACTCTGAGAGGCTCATAATGGGCAAGTTCCTCCCAACGAGCCTAAAGAAATCCAAAATAATATGTAACATATTGGGTACCTTGGGTGGCCTAAGCAATATCCTTATACAACTCATAGATCCGTGAGTCATTCCTAGCATGACCATAGGTCTTCTTCAACGCAGCCCATAGAGAGTCAACTGTATCATGATACATGAACATATTATAGATCTGGGTCTCCATGGAGTTGTAAAGCCACCCGAGAACCGTGCAGTTGTTGATCTCCCATTGATTGAAGGTTGCATCAGTTTGAACCGGCTTTTTAATGGTGCCAAGAAGAAGGCCTGACATGCCTCGACTACCCAAATACAATCGAATAGAACACGACCATGATGGATAATTTCGTCCATCAAGAAGCACGTTGGTAATCTGTTGGGCATGAAAGTTATGCCCTAACAGAATAGTGGTGATACCAACTGAGGTGTCTTGGATCTACCCTAACGAGGTGTCGTCCTTGATCTCCCCACCCAACAGTGGCGTAGGGTCCTTCGGCGTTGGATCCATTGCAAGAAGAAAAAACTCAAATCTCGAGCCGAGAGAGGAAACGATAATTATCACACAACCCGTGACGAAAAAAAATTGTGAAACCCTAGGGTTTCTTTGCGGCTCTGATACCAAGAAGAAATAGAAGGAATAATATTGTGTATTATGTAATGGTGACCGAAAGGTCCCTTTTATAGTTACAAGATGTACAAGCCCTAGAATAGGAAAATGACCAAAATACCCATGACAAAAATTCATGATGTGGCACTATCCAGGATAGCTTCAACGCTCGAAAACTTTGACGCACAACGATACGGGAGGAAGCACTCCAACCACATCCTCATCTTCACCCCTAGGGTGATATGGGACTATTAGAAAGGAAATCAACTCGCTAACTCCCTTAACCTTCCGGTAGCCCTCTCCCAGGTAGCCCTCTTCCTAACAACCTTCCAAGATAGGTACAAAGCCACAAGGGTATCGAAATACACATTGGGCCTCCTATGATGTAGCGGATAGCTCCAACGCCGGGTAGCTTCAACGCGGATACGAGGTAAGGGAGAAGCATTCCACACTCACAATACGATCTTCAAGGATCAACTATAATCATCTAGCAAATAATAATGCTAATGAATTCTTTTCAATTGCCATACAGATGCATCACTCGGATGCGGGGAAAGATAGTTAGGTTCTCACACTTAACAATGAGAAGGCATAACTCTAAAGGCGAGTCATCCACTCACCTATTACGAATAGGCCAAACATACTATCATAGCTATCGATTAACGAATACCAATACGATAAATGAATTCTTCTGAATTTCCATATGAGAGCATCGCATGGATGCAGGGTAGATAAATTGTTAAATTTGCATAGTAAAATGAAATATGATCCTGAACCTGGATTGCACATATGTCTATCACAGTTTATGTCTAACTAATTAAGCACAGACACGATAATTACAAGAGATACTCTATCATAAAAGAGATACATGGATCACATGTCCAAATAACCTGTGATTAAACCATGTACATACACATATATGCACACTTTATACAATCCAACAAGAGGAATTCTATCATAAAAGAGATACATCGACCACGTGTCCAAATAACCTAGGGTTAAACCATGTACATACACATATGCACACTTTATACAAATCCAACAAGAGGAATTCTATCATAAAAGAGATACATGGACCACATGTCCAAATAACCTATGACATGCTATACTCTATATTGCATAATATATAAGACATAAAATAATACTAGCAATTCACATATAAACTAAATATGCAAGTTGTCTAGCATGATATGAGTCTAATATAGCAATACAATTTAGAATCAAGATTGAATATAATTAGGGTGCCCCACGGATACGCGATGCACGATTATGTGCATCGAGTGCTTCCTGAAAGGGTGGATCGAACCACTCACAAGAACAACCAATGATGCTAGTCCATCTACTGCAACTAGCCCCAAACATTGGTCTCTACGGTACAAAATACACATCCAAAAATTCTGAAATAAATTACACACATTCTATGACATGTTGGAATCATATTCCGTGAAGATATAATAACTTGATTCAATCTCTAAATACCCAAAATAAAGTAGTTTCAGAAACTGGTCAAATTCTGCGTGAATCTGGATAGACCATGAAAATCAGGCTATAACTTACAACACAGATATCATAATGACACCACATTTCATATATAACATCTAAACATATAAATGATCATATCACACAAACATATAAGCCTCAAAATATGTCTCCAAGTACTAGTTCTACAAGGATCTTAAGAAGTCATAAATCTTTCCTACAACAACACAAGACTCACAACAACAATAAAGGGGAAAAACACATACAACAAGACTTGCACATCCTTGCTGACCACCAAAAACAATAGATAGCAACACTTATACTTCTTTAAAGCATTAACACAAACACCTACATGGCACAAAAAGGGGAGGTGAATATACCTTGGGAAGAAAAGGAGAGGGTGCACATAAAGATTTCCACCACCATCACCACAAGTAACCACCATCACACATACCACACAGCACAGCCACAACCACCACTAAATTAGCCATCTCACATAAGCCAAAACAAACAATGAGGTCAAAAGAATGCCATGGAAAAGAAGAGGGAGGTGGGTGTAATAAAAGAGGGCACACACACACATACACACACCTCCCTCTCACTCACCCATCCCTTCCATCTTTAAATATCAACCTCCCATGATGGCTGAAACCATAGAGAGGAAGAGTGAGAAGGGAAGCATGAAAGAGGGAGAGAGAGAGACCAACAATCAAAGCATAAAAGAAAAGGGTTTTTCATTTTTAACTCCCCGCAAATCATCGTATTTAGCGATCGCTCCCTCACTTCTTTGTATTTGGGTTTTACTCCCCAGATTTAAAGGATAATTCTTTTTTACTCCGTACAAGGGACCTATCTGTAAATTATTTAATTTTCTTTTTAATCCCTCATAGGGAGTAAAAAGAAATTATCCTTTAAATCTAGGGAGTAAAACCCAAATACAAAGAAGTGAGGGAGCGATCGCTAAATACGATGGTTTGCGGGGAGGTAAAAATAAAAAACCCAAAAGAAAATCACTCTTATCTTAACTTCCTACATCACTTCACCCTTCAACACATGCTCAAACACACCCAAAAAGGGCTGGACCAAAGAGCATGAGAGGAGAAAAATAGAGAGAGAGTCGAGAGAGGGAGAAGTGGCGTTTGGGGGCTTTTAATAGCTAAAAGGGGGCAAAATGACCAAGATGTCCCTGACCAGAAATCATGTATATCCATCATTAGAATAGCCATAACTTGTTCAATATAACTCCGAATTGCTCAATTCAAAAACCTTTAGAAAGCCAAGAAGATTATCTACAACTTTCATGTTTATGCTCAGATCAAATAACCCCTCCCTCTATTTCAAAATGTGAGTTAAACGTTGAAGAGGGCTGCTGCCAGGATTTTCTCATCCTCGGGGTATACTTGGAAAATTACCCATAACTTTTTCTACATGAATCCGGTTGATCTAATTCCACTTTTGTATGAAAGCTATCTCAAAACTAAGCATCTCATGATAAAATTAAATTTAAACATCTTCATCTTGGATATTAAAAAAATTAAATCTGAATACCAATCACAATGCATAACTTCTACAAGGACGTCAGAATACGACGAAAACTTTCATGTAAGCCAAAGCAAATAACAGGACCACAAATATGCAGTCAAATTTTAAAATTGATCACCCAAACTTTTAACAAATATTATAAACACGATATTTAATCTCCAAAAAGTGACAGTCTTAACATCATCTCCTCCTTCGAAAAATTTCGTCCCTGAAATTTAAGAATCTTAGTAGGGAAAGATATGGTTATGCATCACGCATGATATCATTTTTACTCCCAAGTGGCCTAGGCGCCAGATTAGTGCTACCAACGCACTTTAACCAAAGGAATGGTCTAGGTATGGAGTCTATTATCATGTTGGTCCATGATCCCGATCTACTGCTCCACGAACGACAGATCCAACTTGAGGATGAGTCGCTCGAATTGAGTGACATGAGTAGGATCATGGACATAAGGCCTCAACTATGAGTCAAGGACGATGTCATGGGTATGAGCCAGCTGTGGGGGCAAGGCTACACGACAACCCACCTCCAATTGGTGCTCTCCAACTGTCCCAACACAAGGGAGGTATTAAAATTGTGCCCGTAGAGTGCCCCATGTAGTTCCATCTGGATGTTCGAATGACAGTCGTCGTTATAGGCAAACCCCACCAAATGGATGATGCCTCTCCAACTGCCCCACAGTCGAATACGCAGGCACTTAGCATGTCTTCCAAGGTATAAATCGTCCTCATTGCCTGGTCGTCCATTGGCGATGAATACTATACTTAACTAGAGGCTCGTGCCAAAGCCTGCTGAAGGCTGCGCCAACACCCCGAAGTAATCCTTGTGTCTCATACCTGAATAAACAAACAATAACGAAGGTCATACCTGAATCGACACACATTAAAAACGATAGCTAAATTGATCAATTGCATAAAATGTTAGTTACATTTGTGAGTGTAACTAACTTTTACAACATATTCATAAACAAACCAGTTACATTCATAAATGTAATTAACTTACAAAATCGTGTATAAATATACATATTAGTTTGGAATGTAACGATCTTTTGAAAAATAATGCATATAAGTCAAATAAAAATATGAATATGTAACTGACATTTAAATATTAAACAATAACATTCCAGACTCAAACTTCAACATCAAATATTAAACAACTGATACGCCATATAAAAATCACGTTTGACATAAAAAAACAACCAAGATTAACAGAAAATGAAACAATTGAAAAAACATACAATAAATAAACACTACACTCAATCGACAGACATTTCAGTGGTAACCAAATTGATCAATTCTTTTTTAAGATCGGATAAGACTAAAAAGATGTCAAAAATATTAAATCCGATATTTAACAGACTCCACATAAATTTTTTGAAATTTTACCACGGCATATTATTCAATGATGAAAGCACGATTTAATTGTGATGAGTCAAAAAAGGAAAAAAAACACAATTGAATGCCCCCTCAACCACGATTTAATTGTGATGAGTCAAAAAAGGAAAAAAAAAACATAATTGAATGTTCCCCTCAACCACGATTTAATTATGATGAATTAAAAAAGGAAAAAAAAAACACAATTGAAGGCCCCCCAACCGTCCACCAATAATTAAGTTGAGAAATTACTAAAACTCACTTAAGGGTATAATCGGTAATCCAATCTATGCCATCTCATGGGGCTTAAGAGGGGCCTATGAAATGGACCTTGTGAATCATTTTCTTTTTAGTTTTTTTATGTTATGCATTTAATCATTTATTATGTTTTCCTTCTGTTCTCTTTATATAATCGAAGTAGCAATCGTCTACCATTACACAAAAAAAGGGTTAGATTATCATTTTAATTTTTTGTATTTATCTTAATTAGGTTTTTGATTGAACATCAAAGAGTTAATATAAGGGTGGATCATCTTATTGACTTTATCAGAGTGATATTTCCAGTATTTCTTCTCTTTGAGAATTATATTTGGGAATATAGATGTTGATTAGATCCTTTACCCCCGTTTGGATGCCGGATAAACCCCGGATAACTCCGGATAACCCCGGATAAAATTTGAGCCCCGTTTGAAAATCCCGGATAACCCCAGATAAAGTGTGCCAGAATAAACTGGTATAAAGTAGTATATGGATTCCAATTAACCTCTAGAATAAAAGTTATCCTAGGTTATTCCATCCAAAGAATAAGTGGGTCCACTGTCAAATCAACTGTCATCACCTCTTATAAATCACATGTCAAATCAACTATCATTATTTTTTTACCTTTTATAAATTTTTATCCATACTTTATTCACATTTTACCCAAACAACAAAACATTTATTCTTACGATTCCCAACGAGAATAATTCAAAACACAACCAAACACAAAATCACTTTATCCTTATTTATACTCACTTATGCTCAGGTATATAAATACCCAAGAATAAATCCTATTCAGTAATGTTTTGTGTGTTATTAAAATTATACTTTTTGAAATATAGATACTTCAAAAATGAATAGTTTGAATTCCTGAAGTGTGGGACGTATCATGGATGAATAAGATAGCATCAAGACATCAAGTCACTAAAAAATATGATATTCATATGATCATATCTCCTATTTATCTCTCTTTCATCTCTATTTATAAAAGTTTTCTGACACATGATGCTTACATAAAGTGGCATATAAAATACATAAACATTATGACATGAGATTTACAATCCAGGATGTTATACACCACAGCAGCTAATAGAAACAAATGAGGCTGAGGAAAACACTACTAATAGCGCAACATAAGACATTGCACTGCTGACTAATACAACTTCCATGCGGATGTATGTACAAAGGGTTTGGGTCGGCTTCACAAAGTGCGATCGAAAACCTAGATTAACGTGTCATTGATCTGAGTAGGGTGGATTTTGCAGCAGAACCTTCCATGGGCTTCCAAATGATGGTTGCAAGTTTGCTGCAGAAATTCTTGTAGAACTGCAAAAGAAAGACATCATATAGTCCCTCAACTGAATCCTACATTGTCACACCCATTTCGATACAAACCTAATAATAGTCCAATCAACTCATATTCCTGTACAATAATGAGAGTCCTGGTAATTCATGCGGGGTTAGCTATTTGGCTAAAGTCATTGGTTTTTCATAGTTCTCAAGTTCAAATCCCCTTGGTTTTATCTGATTCACAGGATTTGTGGATGATTATGTACATCCATGGTTTTCCATCTAATTTTGCAGTTTCTCGTCACAGGAAAAAAAAGTCTCAGTGACGAGCAAAAAGAAAAACATGATGCAAAAACCAACCTTGTGATAATCGAGAGTATTTCCCGCAGCCTTCCGTACGTCTACCATGAAAAGAGAAGGCGCAACTTCATAAACCTAGAGATATAAGACCCCTCACCCATTAGAGAGAGAATAACGTCAGTGTATCTTCGTCAGATGAAAATAGAACAAATGATGAACATCTAAGCATGGAGGTCCATAACATACCTCGAGGACAACGGCAAATTGCCCCATCTTGTTTGAGGATACTCCTTCGAGTCTCATCTGTAAAAATGAAGATGGGAGTAAATTGTCTTTAAAATATCCCCAATAAGAACCAAAATAGAGTGCATATTAACAGGGTCAACCCTGAACGTGGGTGGGCTAGATAATGCCCTATGCGAACTCGTAAAAGGGCCCCACATACAAATTCACATAAAAAAACAAGAACACAATTTTTTTAGATTTGGGGTCCCTCCCTGACTAGGGGCCCTAGGCAGCTGCCACCTAGGGTTAGGGCCAGCTCTACATATCGAATAATGCTATCTGCATTGTCCTATCAAACATCCCCCTTGTTGCAATCAGCATTTTTACATTAAAAGAAATCACACAGATAAAGAAATATACTAAATTGGAATCATTATTTGTGACTATCCAATTAACATATTAGGAATATCCAATCAACCGAACTCCAACACATGGTTAAAGTTTATACATTTGGGCTTCAAATTTCTTACATTTAATATCATAAAATGCTGTTGAAGTGATTACCTTATAGCCACGAGAATGAACTTTAAGGCCCAGTGATTCTGCAACTACCTCAATAGTTGATATGATGGTTTTTGCTGGTTGGCATGAGACGAAGCGGGTTTGGCGTTTTATATAATCCTTCCAAGAAAAAGAATTTCAAATAAGTGAGAGAACATGCTCACAATAAATGGGAGAAAACAGGAAGATAACAACAGTGGGCCAGTGGCACCAATAATGTTTAGCCAACATTTCAGGCTGTGGACCTAAGTCAGAGGAATCACTGAATAAACCATGGAAGGCTTTTTTGATAAAAAAAATCAAATGTAAAGTTTAGGATATTCTGACAGTTTTTTTCAATATGTCAACATTTCAGGCCTTCCCCGCATATGCGGTCGCATGAGCCGTCTTCCTGTGAACACTGTGTCAAACAAGTGAAGATTTTTAACAGATTACATGTGAATTTAAAGTATTCAAAACTCCTAAGCCTTTTTTAAAACATGCTTTGATTCTTATTTAAATCCTGTAGTTTCAATAAACTAGCCCATATTATTGGAAGCATTTTTATATTCATTCTACAATAACTGTTAAACATATTTTAAGCTTCGAGCTTGTTCAAGGTCTTCACATTGTTTTACAATGATTACTAAGCAACCATCTTAGTGTGTGTGTGTGTGTGTTTTTTTTGAATACCTACAAAGTCGGCCCACTGATATGTATATGTGCATTTGCTGCGTCTGTGCACGTAGTCACGTGTGCCTGAAAAATATGTATACATGCATATGCATTGCATGTGAGCTAAAGTAATGAGCATCCATACCTGTCGCCTGTCAAACAATGCGGAAAGATTTAACCCTTGAGACAAGGTAATCATCTCAAAAGCATTCATTATCAGAGGTCCACCATCATTATCTTGCGATTCTTGCGTATGTTCTGTCACAAACTGGTCCTGAAATTCATAGAAATAGAAACTATAACTGAAATTTTTTAAATTGGTAAATATTGTGAACATTGGATAAGAGTTTCACGTATGATGATGGGATACCCCAATGATTTCAAACAATAAAATTTAGCATACTTTGACTAATAATTGGGAAACAAAACCACAAGAAACTCTTCCAAGGTAAGTGCATGTACTGCCTTTGCATCTACTTAGTTGAGATTCACAAGATATGCTTCAAAAGCAAGCCAACGAACCTCAATGTCACCAAAGACAGCATCAATGTCATCCAAATTCACCTCCTCCTCTTCACCGTGTCTAATAGGCATATAGGTTTTCCTGAACCATTCATCTTTTCTAATTCCTTCGATCCGAATTCTCTGAATGAGCATGTGGGAAAAAACATACACAAATGAGCTCATGGGTTCAATGAATTTAGATAGATGCACAAGTGTTCAACTCCAGAATACAAACTGATAAAAACAATAACAAAGTTATTAGTAACTGTAAAGCTATAAGTCCATGAGCATTGATCTCCTCCTGACAACTACCAGCTTAAGATTGCTGCACAAGAATATCCTTCAACAGTAATGTTTTAGAGCAACCAGCCGTCAAACAGCTCAGCCACTAATCTTGGATGTTAGTTAAATACTAAAACTAAGCAAGAAAATTAAAAAAACTAGCAATAAGTCAAACAAATATCTTCTCAAGTATCCTGATGGAGACTGACATAGTTCCAAAGATTTCTCAAGGATAATAAGAAAGACATTTATCACAGTGACACCAGCCTGTTAATATTTCAGTTAGTAAAATAGACATGAACCTATCCTATTATATAATATAACTAATAAGTATGGTTTTCATATTGATTTCTTGAGAGCTTCAAATAAGATTAAGATGTGCATCCTCTAGAGTGCAAAATTATTAAGACAGATAACTAAGGAAAATTTCTATTGTCAAATATTCAAGGCAGGGAGTTGTATCCGAGATACTCACAGTATTAGGATTTGGGTCAAGTATTTTATGGATCAACGTCTTAGCTCCAAAGGAGAACCAAGGAGGACAAGAAAATTCTGCTGCGCTGACCTGCAAAAGAAACACATATATCTATCATGCCCATTTTAATCCAATATAATTTATCTAAAGCAGTAGAATGTCCTAGTTTTGAAAATTATGACCTGGTGAGGCCAAACAACATGCAAATAGTTCACAGCATGAATGTATGCCCTTTCATCAAACTCCCTCCCAAGATAATTATCCCAATCGGTCAAACACTTTGAAGGCAATGTACTTCTGAACCAGTAAAATTTCATATGTGATACAATGTGTCTGACTGCATGTGACTTATTATATCCGTTTATATCTGTAAATACCAAGATCTGGGTAATCAGATGACCAGACAGATTGCTTGAAATCTTAAATGAACTAAAAGGAAGAACAAATTGGAATGATAATGATGCAGCATGTCATGAAAATAGCATTGACTGGCAGCAAGATATAAGATTAATCTAGGCAATAAATATTATAGGCTAGTGAATATCAATACCTCTTTTTCCAATTAGAAATATCCATCTGTAATCTATAAATCAGTTATATACTGTAATATGAACAGGCAAGCAGCAGTGACTCCATTGAGTTATACCAAATCAAGCAGGAGTTTTTGCCTGATTCCAAGCTAACAAAATCTTCCCACTGACATGTTTAAATTCTTCAAAAAAAAGTAAATTACCTTCCTATACAAAGTTGGTAGGTCGGCCTCATCAAATGGCAAGTATCCAGCCATTAAAACAAAAAGAATCACACCACATGACCAGACATCTGCAGCTGATCCATCATAACCCTGGTGGCTTAGTACCTAAGACACAAAAGCTTTAGTTTAAGAGCTCATTTACTATCACAGTAAATGGAAAGCTCTTACTCTATAAGTATGAGGACATAGAAGGAAACAATAACTAAATAAACCAAAATGAATTGATGTCGTTGTTATAAGAACTAATGACAATCAAGTAAATGTAACATACTGACAAATGCATGTTCAAACAACCGTGCCTTGCCAGTCAATATTGAATTATAAAAAAGAATGACTTGACTTTAGATAATTATTCATTTATTTACTTATTTTTTTGATGGGTAAGTTGGAAACTACAATCTCATAGTTCAAGGTACCCTTGTCAACCACTTTGTAATGAATCCACATCCAGTTTGTATAATTCTTCTTGCCATGTATATTAATATGAAGTAATAAATTTCTATCATACAAAAAATCATTTCATTAAAGTTCCAATAATGATCAAGCTCGCTAAGAAAGTATTTTGGCTTGTCAAGAAGATTGTCAAAGATAAGTAGATAACTAAATAGGATAAATTATATAAACATAAGACAATATAACTACAAACAATCCATTTTTATTTCCATGAGAGTTTTTTTTACATGTATCTGCAACCTTAAAGAAACTAATGTCAATTCATTATTAAGGACAATCATTTAGGTTGCAGAGCGGAAGTACCTCAGGAGCGACATAATTTGGCGTTCCACATGTTGTATGTAGTAAACCAACTCCCTGCATATGAATAGATAAACAAAACAAGAAAATAACATGAATGAGGTCAATTAGATGATGCCTAAAATTAAGCCTTCATGCACACAGACACAACTATAATTACCTGCTGACGCAATGCACTAAGGCCAAAATCTGATATTTTTAAGTTTCCCAGTGAATCAAGAAGAAGATTTTCAGGCTACAAACACACACACACACAACATAAAAAAAAAGTCGACGTTTCAAATAAAAATGTCACATTCACTTTCTTTGTTAAGATAAATGACCATTATTTCAAATCTACAAAAAATCATACCTTCAAATCTCTGTGGTAAACCCCTTTACTATGGCAATAATCTACTGCATCAATAAGCTGTTGGAAGTATTTCCTAGATTCTGCCTCCTGAAGTCTTCCTTGGTGCACCTGCATTTTGGAGTTATTGACAAAGTGATAAGCATGCCTTTGGAGGTCAAATTGCACAGGTACTTCCAGATGACCATAGGAACATAAATAGACTCTAAATTCCGAAGCAATCAAAGGTAGACCAAATTAGTTCCAGTAGATTACGAAATTTAGATAAGCAAACAAGTCCCATCCCAACAACTGGATTATATCAAGTAGTTCAAATGCCTTACAATTTTATCAAAGAGTTCTCCTCCTGTGATGAACTCCAATATAATGTATATCTTCGTGTGGCTCGCCAGAACCTAAAGAAGATTCTTTGTTGAGTTAAAAGCACTAAATATCATATAAAAAAAGTAGAAGAAAACCTATTTAGATCAAAACAACATATAAACCAAGGCATAATGTTGTTCTCATGCTACTCCACAACATATACTAGTAAGTAGTAGTACAAAAATGTACCTCGTGCAACCGTACTATGTTAGGATGCCTGACGATTTTCATAATAGATATCTCTCTCTTGATCTGAAAAAAAAGAAAAATGAACAATCCCATAACATGAGCAAGTATAAAACAAGCTAGATCACTCCATACAAGTGAAAAAAACAATGCCTTTATCTAGTGATATATTGTTCAGCCCAAATTCCCTTCACTCCTCTAACTCAACAAGCAATTGAAATATTTCATCAAAGAAATTTCAATTGTCTATTAGTCACGTGTGAAGGGGGGATGATTTAGTCTCACATCGTCAAGCGGAGGAGGACAACCCGTGTTTACATATAAGCACAACTCTTACACACTAGACTCGTTTTAAAGTCATGAACCTATTGAGGGGCAAGGCGAACGATACTATCTCCTATGTAAGCCTAAGGGGTTATAATTGATAACTACGCGATGGGTTGGGTATGTCCTCACACGAGGGGCGTCACAAAATCAATCCTTTCCCATCCCCAAATCTCATTAAAGGATATCTAGAAACAACTACAAACAAGATGATCATTTGACTCCCAAAAGCTCACCCATCCAATGACATTGGCATGTAAACGAAAACACATCAGGCATTAATCAATGATTCAATGAACAAAACTACAAGACCACACAACAAAAACAAACCTGGTTGACCATCTTGTGCTTGAGAATGGAGGACTTGGCGAGGATCTTCATCGCGACACTCTCTCCGGTGTCCATGTTTTGGGCGAACTTAACCTTCGCAAAGGTCCCCTCCCCTATCGTCCTCCCCACCTCGTACTTCCCCACCTTCCTTTTCACCATCTCTTCTCCTACTCCAATCCAACCTTCTCATTCACCCAATACCCAGACTCGAATTTATGGAAAAAGATCCCAATTTTCTTCGAATTCTCGACGGCCCAACAAGAAAAAAAAAAAAACGAATACCCAGTTGAAAAAACGGCTTCAATTCCTCGGAGGATTAAAAAAAAGAACAGACTTTCAATGTCTACGGAGGAGATCTTTCGAGAATGGCGAAGAGGAAGCGCAGACGCTGCGAGTCGCGTTTGTGTGGGTTCCTTTATCAGGGACCTTGTTTTTTAATTGATTAAAATTAGAATAATCAGAACTATACTAATATACTATTTTAATTGATCCAAATAAAAAATAAAAGGAAAATGTTAAGTCGACCCATTTTGACTCAATTCCAATTTACATTTGTTTTGAATTTTTTAAAAATAGTCTATCTCATCTAATAAGGTATATATCCGTCGTTAATTTTCTATTGACGCATATAAGACGCAAATGGATTTGGGTGTAACAACGCCCAAAATAAAATCATTAATAGAGGATTTTATGTATTTTTAAGGACTTTTTAGTATACAATGTTTTCAACTAGGGTTAAGCAAGCATAACATTTGTCAATGAAAACTTAACTCAAGAGATTATTCAGATTTTCATAGGTTTTTTAAGGAGGTTATATGGACTTTAGAAAAAGTTAAAGGGTTATATGAATTTTGAACAGTTTATAAGGGTTATATGGATTTTCCTATAAATATATATGCAATCAATTTATTATTTTCTTGATTAAAAATATTTAAAAAATAAAAATGAGTGTGACTTGTAAAAGTAAATGTATGAATGACTAAATAAAATATTTTTAAAATCTTATATATCTCCAATTATGGATTTTTCTATAAATCATGATTAAAATTAATTAACTGTAAAAAAATTTAAGATCTAGTGAGTGATTGGGTGATTTATTTTTCAAGTAGGAGTTATAGATTTTTCTATAAGATTGGTCACTGTAATATTTTATAAAGATTTTCATTAAAATAAATGATAATATAATTTATTTTTATTTTTTTGTAACAAAACCCGCGAGGGACAGATACAACATAATTGAACACAAAGCTCATAACTCAACACTCCTCAAAAAGGATCAGACCCGAATTGAACCCGGGTCATTCATACAAGGCAGGTGCAACTCTTCCACCTCTCCAGGGAGGGGATGTGATAAACTTAACTAGAGTACTAGACAGCCAGATAGGGGTTTCTGTGATTTTAAGAAATTTATAGTGGATTAAATAAAAAAAATTTCCTGTAAATAAAAATGATAGGCTTATGACCTAATGATTCCGATAAGTATGAACCGTACGATTAAATCACATCAATCAATCAATCTCCGATTGGCAACATCTAATCTTACTGGTTAAGATTCTAATTCATAGAACTTTATGGGCCCGTTTGGATAGAGGCATAAGCTATTCTGGGGTTTATACATATTCTAGAAATTGTTGACTTATCATTGGAATAAGAGATTTTGTGTTTGGTTGTGTTTTCAGTTATTCTCATTAGGAAACGTAATAATAAAGGTTAGAGTGTTTGGTTGATGAAGAATAAGATGGGAATACGGTGTAAAAAGTTGATTTGACATGTGGGCCACATTGATGTATAAAAGGTGATGACAGATAATTTGATGTGATGATATGTGATTTGGTAGGTGGATTTCCTTATTCCAGTGGAGGAATAACACAATTCCATGGGTGGACTTGGAATACAAATACCAGCTTATTCTTTCCTTATTCCGCATAGCTATACCCCCTTATTCCGCCTATCCAAACACCTATTTTACCTATTCCTCCCCTCTTCCACCTCTATTCCACCCTTATTCCGCTATCCAAACGGCCCCTGTAGATTTACTACAACACTTGGCAACATCAAATCTTACTGGTTGAGATTCTATATATAGAACTTTATAGATTTATTACATCTTTTTCAAAACTTCTGATCCTTTACCCATCAGATTTTTCTATCTTCCAATCAGAGCTGATCATCATCACTTTGATAAATAATCACCCAATAAACAAATGCCCGGGTGAGCTGGGAGACATGGACAGCTGCAAAACCTAAATAGTAAAAATGTATGATTTGGACCCACTGAGGAAAAAATGAAAAGGGTGATGAAGAAGAAATACTCATTACATTATTATGATTTCGGTTACGCAAAAAGTCCAAATAGACCACACAAGAAGCTTCATTTTCCATGTGCAATTTCTAGATACATGATATTGATGTGACTGCAACTCGAATAGGACAGCAGGTTGATGTTTGTTCTGAAGCTAGAGGCCAAACCCATTCAAATCAGTAAATCCTATGGAATTGGGTTGTGTTCAGGTTGGATCTTAAAATGACATTGTTCTAAGTAATTCTATAGATGAAAACAAGAGATTTAAGACAAAAAGAAATATAAAAATGAAATATTGAAAATATGATATGTATCTAGAGTAATAGAGTAAATTGAAATCGTCCCGGATAAAATTTACCCCCATCCAATCGGGTTCAGAGATTTTATTTTTTATTTTATTTTTTTAGAAAGAGGGAGAAACGATAGGATTACAAGCTAAGATGGTAGAGGAGAGATCTATCACCTAAAAACAATCACAAAAAACTATTCCTCCCTGTTACAATTTGTCCCCCAACAAAATTCATTTGATTTGTCCCACCACAAGCGATCCCTTAAACTTTGATGAAATGCATGATTATGTCCTGTATATTCTCCATATACACTAGAGCATTCCTAAAAATGTGATGGTTCTGAGTAAGCCATGAAACTCAAACCACGAACAACTTAGTGACCTTCACTTTTACACTTCGATCACCTGTGGCAAGGACCTACTTGCCTCCCAAAGGCCTTGGGGAGAAGAGAAGTTTGCCGACATCCCGGTTGCCCTACTGGGAAGCAGCCAAGACTGCCGAGCAAGAGGGCACTCCACTATGTGATGCAAAACTGTTTATGCTTTTGACTCACAGCCCACCGCATAAATTATCAGCCTGAGGAATCCACATCACGTGATACATCTTTGTCAAGATCCTTTCTTGTACATTAACCAAATGAATGATATGACTTGGCGGGGGGGGGGGGGCTTGGAAAACCAAATTTCCTCGGTCATGGTCGTCGTTGCATCGAAGCAGGGAAGGTGTCGCCTCCATCAATCATAAGAGCTATAGACTGAAAATATTTTTTTTGTTGTTGTGGCCTCCAAACTAGTGGGGTGAGGTTTAGGTTGGATCTAGATAAACCGACTCCTCAACCTAAATTGGGTTCGATTTTGTCAAGACTCCCGTTCAGATTCAACTCAACTACTTATTACGAATTCTGGATCTTGGGATGCAATCGATCAAGAGAAAATTAAACAAATCAAAGGAAAGACACAAATAATTATGTGGTTCGACAAACCTTGTCTATGTCCATGGAGCACACCAGAGATCAATCATTATCAATAAGAAAATTTTAAAGCCACAACAAAATAAAAACCCTAGAGAGCCTAATGAAAGATATGAGATGCCTGCAAGCTCAGTGGGGAGCTCGACCCCCATACGACTCTACATAGTGCCAACAATTATTTGCGCACATCATCATGCTCCATAATATAACACCATTAAAACATTGGTTCAATTAATTAGGATCTGATTTAACCAAGCAGTCCAATCTAGAGAAGTCATGGAAAGCATTTTATTGACTGACAAGTGAGAACTTCACTACTGGTAGTGAGGAGTGGAAACTGTTTGGTGGGAGACACATAGACTATCTGCTTCCCAACATGAACATGAAAATCTTTTTTGCTGGGGCAAGGCCTACGCGGGGGCAAAGGTAGGCCTAAGTAGGGGAACACTAATGGTTGAAGGCTAGTTTGGTTGCTATACCTTTTCTGCTGGGGCTCCTTTGTTTTGTTATTGGCTGGTGCTGTTTGATCTATATGATTTTCTATATTCTCTCCTGTATTTCCTTTGGGCTTTTTCTTTTAATGAAAATTCAAAGGTAACTAACTTCCTACCATTAGGCATTAGCTCAAAAAACAAAGAGACAATGAATATGCAAATCATGTTTTTCTTTATTTCTTTCTCTCTCTTTTTTTTTTGTCTATATATTCATAGGCCTATCAAAACAATGAAGAGTAGTCTGTACATTGTCCAGCATTGACAACGATGTATCACCTGCTGCAGTCCGAATGCATTCATGAAGAGAGTGAGTTACCGGCTGCTTTTGTAGTTGTTTCTTTGCTGCAAATTGGGCGAAATCAGGTGTTTTTGATGTATTGATTTTGGGCCCTGTTACACCCATATTCATTTTCAACTCTAATTTCAGTTTTATATGAGTCGATGGAAAATTAATGACATATATGCTTCGAAATTATTTTTTTTACATTTTCTATAAATACATTCATACAATTCATTGAAGTATGTGTTTCAGTTTTTTATAAAAACATGTACTTTATTAAATGAAATATACTATTTTTAAAAAAATTAAAATACATGTAGTTAGATTAGAATTAAAACTGAAAATAAGCCGGACGGAACATTATCGCATCCATGAGTCACTTTACACGCATGCAATTATATTAAATTCATTTGATGTGACTAGAGTTATATCAGAACATAAAATATTGTAAGTGACAATTTCCACAGGTGATTATAAGATGATCAGGGAAAAGAGTGCTGTTAG
Source organism: Acorus calamus (assembly GCA_030737845.1). Lineage (NCBI taxonomy): Eukaryota > Viridiplantae > Streptophyta > Magnoliopsida > Acorales > Acoraceae > Acorus > Acorus calamus. The sequence goes on along the minus strand of CM060864.1, from coordinate 10,144,799 downwards.
GCATTTTTTATAGGCAGTAATTTTTTTTTTTAATGAGGTACATATTTCAAAGTTGGGTGCCGTCCTAACAAAAAGAAAAATAAAAATAAATAAATGATATTTCAAAGTATATCAACATCTTTTTTTATGTAGAGGCCTCATTTTAAAAGCTGGTTTAAAGCCAGTCTAGTCTATCTATTATGAGGTTCAATCTTGGTTCCTGCTACTACTAACAACATCCATCTCTGTTACTGTCTACATTGTAATCATATTGTCAGCCATTACAACTCATATTTGTTGGATTTTAAACTACGTACAGATAAAGCGTAGTTAATAAAATAAGCCATTTTTTCCACCAATTTGAATAATATAAACTTTCTTCAGAGAATTGAGTCATTACAATATACTCATGGCTACAAATGAAAATATTGTGCACTTCGATGTTGAAGTACACCAGAATTTAAGATAAGTGTATGTGGTCCTTTGAATGGTCTAATCTACTTTTTAAGATTCCAAAACCATTTCTAAATCAGATCTTGATGGAACACTAGTATGAATGAAGTTGGTTGGAGTCTCAATTCAACCAGGTGAAGGGTTCATTTTATTCCTTGTTTTGATCATTAAAAACGAAATATGTCTCTCTAAATAGAGATTGATGTTTGTACACTCTAGTCATTTCTTTTGAATTAAAAAATAACACAATTATTGTATTATGAATATGCATTAAATTCATTTAAGTACGTATTTCATTTTTTCTATGAAAGGTAAATATTTATATATATACTTCTAAAAATATTTCAATTTAGATAATAGTGGAATTCCTAGAGTTCTTTTTAATTATGAACCCCAATATTTGAGAAATCTCAGGATGCAAAATTGCTCACAAATTTTGTATAGATAAACCCATTAATTTTTAAAGTCGATTAATATTTTTATGGATATATATTTATTTTTCATAAAATCACGTCCTTATTTATTGTTATAAAGCATATAATTCATTAGATGAATCATATGTTTTAAAAGTAAACGAGGATCACAATCTAATTGTATATTAATTGTATATAAATACTGCATGTAATTTTATTGTATATTTTCTTGGTGTGCTATAAAATGAGCAAAGCACTACTATTATTTTATTTGATTTACGGTCCATCATCTGGAAAGACATGTCGCACTTTCTTTTTGGAGAAACTCGATCATAAAACCTTTGTAAAGCATTCATAATCATCATCATCTAAGCAGTGGTGGAATCAAACATACAACAACTTGGCAACTTTAGTTAAAATTTAGGCACAATGTTCTTATTTTACAAACATATAAACCCTCAAAATAAGAACTCCATCACAATGAATGGTAGAGAGAAAGAAAAACAAAAGTTTGGTTATTCAGCTCTTTCATGATCCAAGCATAAAGAAGACATTATTAAGATGCATGGGGTGCTTTATGGAGAAGCAACCACCACCAAAGTTCCCTTCTTTCAGTATTTAATCATCAAAATCAAGAATATGGTTTAAAGCCTTGCCCAACCATATATAATCACAACGTTTTTGGGAGTGACAAAAAGAGAGATAGAGGGGTTTGCATGAGCTTTGTACTCCATTGTTTTTTCTACTGGATTTGTGGTTTCCTGAGAGCTTGTGAATGTACCTAATGTTGAGAGAACCACGTAAATCCTTGTATTTGATTACTCTTCTTATTTTTCTGTGGATGATTATATCTATTCATCACTGTTAATATGTTATTGCGTAAATTTAATCTCTGTTAAATGTGTTCATTCTGCAAAAACTGATATTAGAGCAATCTGATTTGTTGCAGCGTGTTTTTAATGTCTTTAAAACATAGGTATCCATTTAATTGGGATGGTTTATCACATTCTTCATAATCAAAGAATTAATCTTTACTAGTCTTAACCTTCGCATTCAACATATAAATTCTTTGTGTTTTTTTATTAGAAAATTAAGAATTAAATGAGATTTAAATGATAAAAATGTATCTTAGTTAACTAATGAAGTTTTAATAATACAGAGAAGTGATATCAACACCTGTGGTATCATGTTTCTCTTCTTCCCTTTATCATATGTGTATTATTTTTATTTTAGATATCTACAATTTTTTTCTTATTAATGATCAAAATACATAGCTGAAAACAATTTAATCAATTACATATCTTTAACATAGTTATCTCATATTATTTATGAATATGCACTTACCATTCAATATGCATTCAATTCAAATGAATATGCACTTCATTTTTATAAAAAATATATTTTATTAGTTAAATATATATTTAAAAAAATCAAAACGTGTACCAAACGGGCTAAAAAGGGACCGAATGTAACATTTTCCTTTGAGTGAATCACATTGTGTAGCAGTCAGATCTACAACAAAGGAGGAAACAAATCCCTGTCACAAGCATGGCCGGGCAAAGGCGATCAAAGCAATAGCTTAGGTATAGTTTGACAGCTTGTTAACCCTGTAGGTTGCAAGTGGGTGTTTGTAAGAAATTAAAACGAGAAATAAAATGGCTAGATATAAGACACGTCTTGTGGCACAAAGTTTCCTACAGAAACCCAGGATTTGACTATGAAGAAACATACTCATCAATCATGGATACAATAATGTTCTATTACCTAAAAGTCTCAAGTTTCTGAAAAACTTGATATGAGACTAATGGACGAAATAACAATTTATCTATATGGGAATTAGATGCTGATATTTATATGAATCACAGAAGGATATAAATTGTCTGAAGCAAAATCAAATAGTATGTACTCAATAAAGCTAAGACGTTCACAGAAGGATATAAATGTCCTCACAAAGGTCGATCACAGACATGTTATGTGTATCTTAGTAACAATGTTGTTATCTCATGGAGATCATCTATAAAGAAAACATTGGTGGCTACCTCATCTAACCATGCAGAAATATTGACATTACATGAAGCTAGTAGAGAATATGTTTGGCTGAGATCCTTAATTCAACATATCCAAAGCACATGTGGATTGTCATCTACAATAAGCATTCCTACAACTATATATGAAGACAATATACATGCATAGCTCAAATCCAAGGAGGTTACATCAAGGGAGATAGAACTAAGCATATCTCACCGAAGTTCTTCTACACCCATGAACTCCAAAAGAATCATGATATTGAAGTCAAACATATCTGCTCTAGTGATAATTTTATAGATCTCTTTACTAAAGCTCGGCCAAATCAACCTACCAGAAGATGGTACTTGAAGTCAGCATGCGTCGACTTAATCATTAGACAATATGAGGCTTACCTAAATCAGGGGGAGTAATTAATAAAGAGGACTATATTCAATTGTGGACATCTTTTGCATACTGTACTCTTTTTCCTTCGTCTAGATTTTATCCCATTAGATTTTTCTAGCAAGGTTTTAATGAGGCAGTATTAAATGCGTCCAACATTTTGCATATTGTACTCTTTTTACTTCTATCTCTTTGGTGGATGATCTTGCATGTGTTTATGATTTGAATAATCCTTTTTCTTTTATTAAAATTAAAGGTGCATGGTATCTTGAAAAAACACTTCAAAAGTAAATGTTACACAGCTCATTTTGTAAACTAGATGTAAAGAAAATAATAATAAAAAAATGAGAAAAATCCATATAACCCCCTATAATATGTCATAAATCCATATAACCCCCTGCCCCGTTAACCAGACGGACGGAAAGCAGACGGAGGGGATTTTATTGATATAGAGGGGTGATTACAGGGGGTTATATGGATTTATGAAAATTGCAGGGGGTTATATGGAATTAGGCGAGATTACAGGGGGTTATATGGATTTTTCCCTTGATTTTAAATTTATTCTGAAGCTAGAGGCCAAACTCATTCTAATCAAGTCAGTAAATCCCAAGGAATTGGGTTGTGTTTAGTTTTGATCTTAAAATGACATTGTTCTAAGTAATTCTACGGTGGTAATACAGATGAAAACAAGAGATTTAAGAGAAAAAGAAATATACAAATGAAACTTTGAAAGTATGATATGTATCTGGAGTAAATTGAAAGTGGACAATTCCGGTTTAGAGAGTTTTTTTTTTTTTTGAGAAAGAGGTAGACATGATAGGCATGGACCTTAAATATATTTAAGGGAACATGTCCAAAACAAGCGATTAGAAACTAAGATGGTAGAGGAAGGATCTACCACCTAAAAGCAGTCACAAAAAACTATTCCTCCCTGTCACAATTTGTCGCCAAACAAAAATCACTTTACCCCACCACAAGCGATCCCCTAAACTCTGATGAAATGCATGACTATGTCCCATGTATTCTCCATATATACTAGAGCATTCCTAAAATTGCGATAGTTGCGAGTAAGCGATAAAACTTAAGCCACTGTGGCTTTCACTTTTACGTTTCGATCACATGTGATGTGGGACCTATTCACCTCCCAAAGGCCCTGGAGAGAAGAGAAGTTTGCCGACATCCCGGTTGCCCTACTGAGAAGAAGCCAAGACTGCCAAGCAAGAGGGCACTCCACTATGCGATGCAAAACTGTTTCCTATTTTGACTCACATAGCCCACCGCATAAATGATCAGCCTGAGAAATTCACTTCGCATGATACATCTTCGTCAAGACCCTTTCTTGCACATTAACCAAATGAATGATATGACCTTCAGGGGGGGCCTAGGAAAACCAAATTTCCTTGGCCATGGTCGTCATTGCATCGAAGCAAGGAAGATGTCGCCTCCGCCAATCATAACAACTACAGACTGAAAATATTTTTTTGTTGTTGTGTCCTCCAAACCACCGAGTCCCGCACATCGATGTCCAAGTGCATTGCATAGAACTCTCTCAGGAGATCCGTGACAATGGTGGTAGCCCCTTCACCTAATCTCCCACAAATTCGGGCATCCCAGTGTCCCTACCCAGGTGTGGAACACCAAAAACTCTACACTAATCCCATTTTGTAATAGGACAACTAGTAAATCTCTCCATATCTCTCTTTAAGAGGGTGTGGGAGGTAAAAAATTTCTCTTCCTTGAATGGGCCGGACTCGAGGACAATCCGGGCTTGGTTTGAGTAGATCCGCGGAGAGACGATGATTAGGGTCCGCCGTGGAGGGATTGACGAGGTTTTTCTATACTGAACCTCATGTAAATAAGGCTGCCTATGTACCCTTTTTGAGGGGATCAAGCCACACGTAGTTCCTTTTTGGCGAGCACCTCCGACGGTGAAGCCCAATTTTCACTAAAATGAGATTTCTAGCTTGGGTCTAGGGTTCTCTTTTTTGGGGAAGAAGGAGAAGACTCTGCCCCCCTCTCTCTCCATCCTCCTTTTTCCTTTTTTTTGTGAAGAGGATACCATTCTATTTATATTGGGGGGATGTGCCTATTGCCATGGAGGTATGAGTATATCATGGGATAGAATCCTCCTCTGGCCCATTCTGAGGTGGTGTTGTGTTCATGTCCCAATGTCATGGGCCGAGGCGGTATGACATTTTAAATGCATCCTAAGATGTGACAGATTTGGGCTTCTACAGAGGGCAATCTCCCAATTAACCAAAAATCATGCCAAAAGCTGGTGTCACATCCATACCTACTAACTTTCCATCTAATCACCTCCATGAAACCTTATGTGGCCTCCAAAATAACGCACTAGGAATGTTACGATTTCTGGATCTTGGGGATACAATCAATCAAAGGAATAAACAAACAAATCAAAGGGAAAACACAAAAAATTACGTGGTTCACCAAATCTTATATACATCCACGGAGCATACCAGAGATCAATTTATTATGAATGAGAAGTTTTTAAAATGGTCAGGTCAAAAAATAAAAATCCTAGAGCCTAATGTAAAATATAAGATGTCATTTTATAATGACATCTCATTAATGACAAACAAGTTAATACATGATATACATCCCTTTTTTTTTTCTCGGGGCACTACTCCCAAACCCCACAAGCTCTGCAGGAAGCTCGACCCCCATCGGACCGTGCATAGTGCCAACAATCCTTTGCGCACATCATTAGGCTCCACAATAGATAACAATCTCCCACTTGAAGACTAAACCAAGAATAACTTCTATCAAATGAACGATCTATAATCTAGTGTGCACATCCCTGTCCTCAGGCTAGAAGACCACCTGAAGTTTCAGACAACTCTAGTTTCTCTGTAATCACTGTCTTAGTCAACATGTCAGCTGGATTCTTGCTTCCCTAGATCTTCTCAAGCAATAGACTCTCATCATCCAAAAGCGTCTTGATGAAATGGTAATGAAATTCTATGTGCTTAGTCCTCCAATGAAATGCTGAATCTTTCACCAAGTGTATAGCGCTCTGACTATCACTGTGCAAAATATTTTTTGTCTCTCTAAATCTCAACTCTGTCAACAAGCCCTATAAACTTTTTCGTCTCTTTGCTACTCTCTATCATAGCTATATATTCTGCCTCTGTAGTGGATAAAACAACAATCTTCTGTATTTGTGAAATTCAACTAACAGCGGTAGTACCTACTATAAAGACATAACCAGTAGTGCTCCTCTGATTAACCTCGCCAATAATGTCTGCATCTAAAAATCCTTGTAGCCTCAACTCACCCCTACTGAAATATAAGCATTTGTCAATAGTATCTCTCAAGTATCTAAGTATCCACTTCATTGCTTTCTAGTGTTGCTTGCCTGGATCTGACATGAATCTGCTCACAGCTCCCACTGCATAGGCTATATCCGTTCTCGGGCGAACCATGGCATACATCAAACTTAGATGTATATGGAACATTTGCCATGAATTTTCTCTCCTCTTCTGTCTTGGGACTTTGATCCTTGGATAGTTTGAAATGACTAACTAAGAATGTGCTAACTACCTTAGCATTAGACATGTTAAACCTCTGCAAAACACGATCAATGTATTCAGACTGAGACAACTGCAAAATACCTCTCTGCTAGTCCCTCATAATCCTCATCCCAAGAATCTTCTTTGTTGAATTAAGATTTTTCATATCAAACTCAGTTGATAATTGCATCTCCAAGTTCCTGATTTCATCCATATCTAAATCAGTCACTAACATGTTACCAACATAAAGTAGCAAAATAATATAACTGTAATCAAACCTCTTGAAATAGCAGCAATGATCAACGTTGCACTTGTGGTAGCCAGTTCTCTGCATGAAGCCATCGAATTTTCTGTACCACTATCTGGAAGCTTGTTTTAAGCCATACAAGCTCTTCTGCAACCTGCACACAAGTTTCTTCTTACCCTTCACTATAAAACTCTCTGATTGCTGCATGTATATCTTCTCTAAGTCATCATGCAAAAAGTAGTTTGGACAACTAACTGCTCAAGAAATAGGTCCTCGGATGCAATAATGTTCAAAACTGACCGAATGGTAGTCAGTTTCACAATTGATGAGAAAATGTCAGTGTAATCAATCCCCTCTTTTTGCTGAAAGCCTTTGACCACCAATTTCACCTTTTATCTCTTGAGGCCATCCTACTCTTTGACTCGATACTGTCACGCCCCAGGGCGGCCGTCCCCGAGACGTGGCAAATATATAAATGATATCAGTAAATCCATAGACGAGGTCAAATAAATACTCCACAATAGAAAAGGCAATACACAAGTAACTGACATCAAATATATATACCAAAAAGCGGAAGCTCAAATGACTAAGTCTGTAATTCAAAGACATATTACAGACTAGAGTACACAATCATCTGTCCTGTGAGAGCCAATATATAACAATAACAGACATCAACACTCTACATACCGTGCGCAAGCACAAGTATAATACATACAATAAAAGTGGAATGCTGATAGCCTCTGACTCGCAAGACATCCAACGCGAACGCGGGTCTCCTACTCGGATGGCGCCAGGGGAGCTCTTCTCTTGGATCCGACTCAGCGTCAACTGGGGAAAAACATAAGCGAGGGGTGAGCTACAAGCTCAGTGAGTGGTCAGAAACCAAACACCAACACCAAACATTCGATCCTAAGGCAATCACCTATCAAGGAAACCATGGGTAGAAACCCAACGGTTAACAAGGTCACACGGCGGTGCAACCATACCCTGCCCTCGCCCTTGCCCCCACAGGGGTGAGTCTAGGGACTCGAAGGACAACTTGCTATTCTACACTGTTCGTCATCCGGTAGCGCTCTCCCAGGCAGCCTCTACCTGGAGCCGGCCACGGTCAGTACACTGTCGAGCGCATCGATGGTACTTACAGGTGGGGGTCCACCCAGGGCGGCTCGTACCTAGGAAGCATCCACACGGATCCGGCGAAGAGGAGAACGATAATTCAGGCTTGCAACTTCGTCCGGTGGTCCACCCTCGTGTAGCCTCACCTGGTACACTCCCCTGACCAGTACATCTGCCGAATGCATCGGGAGTACCTACAAGTGGGAGTCCTCTGTCAGGGCAGCTTTTACGTCGGGACCCCGGTATACGACAATATTGGGAGGAAACACTACTTGTTCGCAGCGCGAACCCTATGGAAAGCCAATCACTCAAGCTGGTGGGTCAAGTATCAACTCGAGCCCACAACACTCACACCAACACCCTCACCTCCGAAGGGTGACCTAGGTTGTCGGAAGTAACTGTGCCAATCCCTCACCTTCACCCCAAAAGGGGTGACCCAGTCTCTTGGGAAGAGACTAGATCGTTTCTAAGCCCTTGGTCCACCGGTAGCCCTTTCCCCGGGTAGCCTCTGCCTGACATACTCCCACGATCAGTACACTGTCGACCACAGCGATGGTACCTACAGATGGGAGCCCGGTGCCAAGACAGCAATGGTACGCTGAGAAGTTCCTACACGGATCCAACGAAGGGAAAAAACGATAACTCATGCTCGCAGCGCAAACCCCACGGGAAAACCATCTATACAAACTGACGGGTCGAGTATCAACGCGACCCCACCCCACTCACGCCAACACTCTCACCCTCACCCCGACGGGTGACATAGGATCTTGGGGGAAGAGGTCGATTGTTCTAAGCCCTTGGTCCACCGGTAGCCCTTTCCCCGGGTAGCCTCTACCTGACATACTCCCACGATCAGTACACTCTCGACCGAAGCGATGGTACCTACAAATGGGAGCCCGGTGCCAGGACAGCGTTTCCAACGCCGGGAAGTTCCTACACGGATCCAACGAAGGGGAAAAACAATCTACGCTCGCGAATACGATCCTCTTGGATCCGTCGTCATCGGTCATCAAACACCGATTAAGCGCAACGAATTCTCATGAATTCCCTCCAGGGCGCATAACTTAGATGCGGGGAAGACATTTAATTATAAGTGTCAAAACCATGGTATGACCCCACAAGAGGTCATACACTTGTCTAACACATTAGACAAGAATCATGGCCATATCGGCATATATATATATATGCAATTAACTACCCAACGATGACCTACTTAAACATGCATACATGGCATCAAACAGATAAACACACACAAATTACAACCTAATATACGTTGGATAAAACCAACCTAGAAGGGAAGGGTTAAGCGCGATCTGCGCAACAACAGGTGCATGCCAATAATTCCAAGCAAACCCGAGTCAAGTAGGAACTACATCTACTCACTTGGGCGAAGAGAAGGAGGGCGAGGGAGAGGGAATGCCTCATCCTCTCTCGAGCTGGTCATAGTTTTGCCCCAACAGATGGGTGCAACAACTATACCACACCCTCGAGTCCTAAATCGGAGGAATATTACGCATACACCCGTTATTAACCCAAGTTAAACATGCTTGATAAATAGGGGTAGTCATTCAATCAAAATTACCTAAGTCATGCCATATTCTATACAATACATAGGCAAGTATAAGGTAGAATAGGGGTTCTACACAATATACGAGCTATACAACCTAGCATGCATAATATCTAGCATATTTAGGGTGCAAATAAAGCCCCATGGAAGCGCGAAGCACGATTACGTGCATCGAACGCTCCCGGAAGGGTTGGAATCAAACCACTCACCGATACCCGGACTGACGCGCATCCCATCCGACGAGATCTGAAGTCAAGGGGTACCAAAAGGGTGAGTAAAACCACATACAAACATATAAAAATCAACTAGGCATGCCTAAGGCTAGACATGCACGCAAACGGGCTCGAACGCACGCAAGCATGGATGCACGCACGCGTGCCCGAGCCCCCCGGACACCCACCCGAGGGTGCCGACCCTCCGCACGCCCAAAACGGGCCCCTTGCAGCACCCGCGCGCCCCGCGCGCGCACACCTCGCGCGCCACGCGCAGACGCGCGCAGACACGCGCGTACCCGTGCGCGGACGCGCGCGCCCCCGGGCGCACACGCGCGCACGCCCGGGCGCACCTCCGCGCGCCCCCCAGCGCGCCCCCGCGCGTACCCGAGCGCGCCCCCCAGGCGCACTCGGGCGTTTGCACCCGCGCGCGCGCCCGCGTGCAGACCCGCGCGCCCAAGCTCCAAAACCCACTCCCACAACCCCCACATGCACCCAAACCCAAAAACCTCACATGCATGCCCTCACAAGCACCTACCATGCACAAAAACCCAAATAAAGAAGGGGAAAGACTTACCAAAAGAGAGGGGGGAGGGAAGGGGAGATGTAGGGCTTGCAAGCGCCTCGACCACCTCAACCACCACCACCACTACCACCACCTCCATCTTTGCTTCCCATGCATCTTCTTCTTCCTTGGGACATAAACACAAACGTGTGGGGGGCTGCTGAAACAAAAGGGGAGGGCAACCACAAAGGGGAAAAGCTTGAGAAGGGAGAAAGAAAGAACCAACAACAACAACAACATCTCTAACACACCTTTTCAACTTCTTCACCATCACCTTCTCCTACTCCTGCACCTCCTCTTTCTCCACTAACACATAGGGCTGGACCAGAAAAGAGAGGCCCAAGTCGTGCACAAAGGGGGGTTTAAATAGGCAAAGTCGGAGTAAATGACCAAGTCATCCTCGGACTTAAAACCTCTGCGCAACCTTCACTTAAACGACCATAACTTCCTCAATACAGCACCGAATTGCATGATACCAGTGGCATTAGAAAGATAAGACGATTATCTACAACTTTCATGTTTATACCCAGATCAAATAACCTCTCCAGCTATTTCAAAATCTAGGCTATACATCTTACATGGCTACAGCCTGGATTTCTCAACTTTGGGGTATACATGGAAAAATACCCATAACTTTTAATTTACGAATCCAGTTGATCCAATTCCACTTCTATATGGAAGCTATCTCCAAACTTAATATCTCGTAATAATATCGGATTTTTACCTCATCATCTTGGATTTTAACAAAATCAAATCCGAATACCAATTCAAAACTGCATAATTCCAAAAACGTTATCGGAATTAAATGAAAATTTTATGGGCAGTATTAAACAATACCAGGACCCATAATATGCACTTATATCTTCAATCAGAGTTCTTAAACCCCAGAAGGTAGCTAAAAATCAAAATTTTAGCGACTCCGATCGAAATTAGGACTCTAAATGACACAGGTCTAACAGATACACCCGTTTGTTGTGTAGAGCCTTCATTTCCATGGGTAACTCAGCTAACTCCCATATGTTGTTAGAGATGAGTGGCTTCATCTCATCTTCCATAGCAAGCCCACACTTGCTAGCATCCTCTCTTTGACATGCATTAAAATAGCATTCTAGTTCATCTGCATCAGTCAATAATATATCATTCATATACCTTCTGTTCGGAGCATGTGGACGGGTGGATCAGTGGAGGAGGCTTGGGAGATGAGGCTTGTGGCATATCAATCTGTTGTTGATTACTCTGTGGTGTAGTTTCCTCTCTCTAAGATCTATTAATTGTTTGCTATGAAACTCTAACCACTGCAGTATTATCAGGCTCAAAATAAAAAAGATCAGTATTCTTGGAATCACTAGATTGTGTTGTATTTCTGTCCTTGTACATCACCTTTTCATTGAATATAACATCTCTACTTCTTATAACTTTCTTCTTTTGGTCATCCTAGAAACAATAACCAAAATCATCACCACCATATCCAATAGAAGTGCATTTTAGTGATTTAGAGTCAAGCTCACTCCTAGAATTATCACTAATGTGAACATATGAAACACAACAAAAAACTTTCAAATGAGAAATGTTTACCTCTTAGCCACCAACCGCTCCTCTTCCGGGTTGAGGACGGAAAGTCCCCTCGGTACCTCTGCGGAAGACGAAGGCCGTCCGGCCACCTCCCGTTGCGCAAAAGATAACCTCTGCGGCAAGGGAAAAATCGGGATGGGATCATTCCTCCTCATCCGACGGGAGCCAGGATCCCCTCGTTCCCCGGGACATGATCGCCTTGAAAATGAGGGCCTACCCGCGGGAACAAAATAAGGGAAGGCACGGGACGCTGTCCTCACGTCACCCCTGGCGCGGTAAGCCGCCAGTGGGAACGGTCTGACATGAAGAGCCACGGTTAGTTCGACACGACGGGAAGCATCCCCGAGTAAGCTAACCCAGCTCCACTCCCGAAAGGCCAGCGCGTTGGCAATATCCTCCAGCCTGAGCTCTCCGTCCGAAGGACAGTCCAAGTCCCCTGCTGCAAAGAAGAGCTCAATAGGAAACAAATCCCATAAAAGATGCTGATTACGCGGTAAAACAACAATGTCGGAACAGGTAGAGATTATTTACCAAGAGAAGAGGACCTAAACACGGATGGAAGCTGCCATGAGGAGTCCGCTGATTTCCACATCCCTGAAATCCTTAGAGGATGAGTCTTCCACCCTACTATGAAGTTGTCATCCACGTCCAAGATGAGGGGAGGGACACCCGAGCGCCTGGTCAGGCCATAGCTGCCGTCCCCCCCTGTGACGGTTTAAGCTGATAGAACTTCGAAAGCTCCTTCAGCCTAAATCGCACCTTGGCCGCATGACAAAGGGCGACCACACTGGAGAGAATCAGGTAGCTGTCAGGGGTCAACTGAAGCGGATGGATACCGTACCACATCAGAAAAAACCCTATGAGGTCAGGAAGGGGAAAGAATAGTCTCCCTATCTCTATCTGTGAAAAATAGAATATGCATGAATTCTGGTCCGGAAGAGGGGGCACCTCGCCCTCGTAAGGAACGACCGTAATATCGTCAGAAATGGTAGGCATTCTGACTAAAACAAGAACAATGCGAGAAGACTTAAAAAAGAAGGGGGAAGAAGTGAGCAACACATCTACCACAAGCCGATTATATACGTGAAGAAGAACGAACATGCATTCAATGCAAATTCAAAGTCCCGACATCGCTACGGGAAGATGAGTCAAACATTAGACGGGGATACGAAGAGGCGCTCATGTAATAATGGGCCACGCCCGTTTACCGATGGAACGATAGAGACAACCCCTCCGTCGAGGCAATCAACACAGCCATTAAAGGGCACAATTAGTTACCACGCACGAACTTCAAAGAATCAAAAGACTTAGCACGCAAAAGAATGTTTAAACTCGGGACGCAGCCCGGACAAAACACCCGGTCTTCGCCGGGAAGATGTTCGCAAAAGGGAAAAGTACAAAAGAAACGAAATCAAAAGAGGCAGAGAGCATGAGGCATTGGCACCGGCTTTACTCCTGGCGTCCAGGGCGAGAGTTGGAAGTAGTCGGCCGAGTTGCTGTCCCCGGATCCTCCTCCGCGAAAGGACCGCACTTCCTTTCAAAAAGAGAGAGATGATACATCTCCTTCAGTTTAGACTCCGAAGGGAAGGCCTGGCCATCTTGTCTCGCCGAGTAGCCCGTGCTAAAGCCAGCGCAGAAGTCCTTGAAGCGCTCGCTCTCCTCCTCCTCGATCAAGTGCTTCAGCCTCTCCACCTCCCTACACACGGCACCGACATAGCCACACGCCACAAGGCTGGCCTTGCGGGAAAGGGCCGGGGGCATGGAATACTTGCCCATGGCTCCAACTCGGGTAGGGCTAACACAGTACACATACTGAGGCACCCGAGACGGAGATATGGGAGGGGACATCGAAGCCCGGGGCCCCCTCTCGGCCGTAGGGGATGACCGCGGAGGCTCGACAGGTTCCCTCTCCTGGGAGAAGCGCTCCGCAGGAGTTACAGGAGGCGGGGAGGGCGATGCCGGATGAGCTAAAGGAGAGCTTCCACCACCGAACTCACCCACACCTTCTTCGAAAGTCCTGGGGGGCGAGCCAATGAAGGGCCGAGGACTGCCCGATCTCTCTTCCTCCACCCTATTCCGTTGGACGGATGACGAGGCCGGAGGGGGGGTCCGAGAATGACCACCCATGGGGAAGGTCTCCTCGTCGCTATTTTCGTCCTCGGCGATAACGATGGGGCGGTCATAGGGTACAGATGACCGGACCGCAAACCGGGGCCGACGACTCGACCGCCTCAACGCCTCCCCGGGATTAGAAGAGGAACCAGAGACGCCGCCGGAAGACGAGGCGGACGGAGGACGCCGATTCGAGGGCCGGCTCACGGGTGGATGAGGAGCTACCGGTAAAGGGCGAGCGACGGAGCTCGAAGAAACCGCACCGAGTAGGGTCTTCCAGCTCCTACCTTCAAAGGCCAGGGACCGTTCTACGTCTTCCGATCGCAGGACCCCTGGCGGGGGGCAGGCGTTCAGAGAAGATGCGCCTGAAACAAACGCGAAAAAGTCGTAAGCCAAAGACTACATTTCATGAGATGAACTAAGTTGAGTCCGATACAAGGGCAAGGGAACTTACCCGAGCCTAAGTTTGGCCCCCTCATCCTGGTCGGGATGCGGAAGGGGCAGTCTTCCGGAAACCAGGGACCCCGGACACGAAGGACCTTCGAGCGCCAGTCGTAGATAAACTCGTTAGCGTCCAAGATCAGTGTTCCCGAGGCGGGTCTCCGGGACAGATAAAAGAGGGGGCATCCTCCAGTCAGGGGCTTCAAGATATAGAAGCTCCTCACCTCGTTAAGCCCAAGGCGGATGCCGAGGGCGCGATTAAGAGCGGCGACGGCCGCTAGGATACGGAACGCGCTCGGAACAAGCTGGAGGGGGTGAAGATCGAAAAAACTCAAAAACAACTCGACTATCAGCACGGACAGAGGGAATAGAATCCTTCCGGCCTCCACCTGGCCAGAGTAAACCCATAGCGACGAAGGATCGCGCGGAGGGGGCATCTCCCCCCTGTACTCTTCTACTATGATGACCCCAGGTAACTGCGCCATCGGACAAAGGAGATGAAGACGAAGAACATGAAGACAGTCGAGACTCGAAACGGGTTTGATTTAGTGACAGGTACGGGAATCACACGAACAGTCCGAGCATATAATAAGAATCCGATTTTTCGTATCCTCAACCGTCGCGACGATTCGAAATAAGGGCGAGGCGGCAAAAGTCTTTGAAATCTGCGCCTGCGTAACATTAATGAGGAAAGCGTACGGATAAGTGACAAGTGGCTCTGAGAGATGTCGACAGACTCGCCGGTCACGACTAGGTGAAAGCTGACGGAACACGGCACCCCTGTCGAACGAGCCTCCTTTGGTCAGTTCTTTCGGACTCCCGAGACCCTGGAAGCCCAAAAGAAGGGGGCATTTGTAGGAGGCGAATTTAACCGAGACAAAGAACGGGAAACAAAACACAGCCGGGCCCATCTCTCAACCGATGAGCCCACAAGCCAAACCATGAGTTCAGGCCCATTGGGCAGTACCAGGATGGGACACCACTGCCCGCAAAGTGTATGGGCCTTACAAGCCCAGAGGTAACAAAGGAGAGTCAGGACGGGCAGGACATATGCCCGAGTACGGCTCAACACGGGTAAGACTGCCCGAACAGAGTGCTGAAGGTTTAATTCGTGTAGCCACGAGGGCGGTCAAAATCGTGGCAGCCCACCACGTTCAAAGGGCACAACGCTGTTCACGATTGAACGGCTGGACGGACATGAACCCCTTCACTAAGAGCAAAACAGTTATCAAAGGGAATATTCTCTGACATCTTAAAGGACAGTGCGTCAGGGAAACCGTTACAGGCGAATGATGATCCCTAGGTGCCACGTGTCCTGAATCGGTAGGCCATACAGGGGGTACCACATCACGTTATGGGTACCCCCCCCCCCGAGGTCCAATTGGCACGCCCCAATCCAATATAAAAAGGAGGCTACCCCGCCCTCCTAAGGTATGCGCAACACACTCCACTCTCTCTCATTCTTTCCCTCTTTGGGTTGAAGGTTCTTCTAACAAGAAGGATCACTGACTTGAGCGTCGAGGGGCGTTAGCCGACACCACACTGGTGTGAGTTGCAGGTACCTGAGGATCGAAGCCGACGAGGAGCTGTCTGACTTGCAAACAGCGAGGAGGATCTGTGGGGCTAACCGGATCGGCGAAGTCGGAAGCTCAGACCCGCACCATCTCCCCGGAACCAACTCAAAAGCCCGGATCGACCAGGATCCGGCCCAGGAGGACGAACAAGGAAATTCGCCCACCACATATATATATATATATATATATATATATATATATATATATATATATATATATATATATATATATATATATATTACGTATCTATTTTAAATAGTTTAGATCAATTTATCAACTTAGGAATGTTTTAATATAAAGTATGCTTTATTTTAGTAGATTTGATGGATTCTATTAAAGGAACATGAAGTCAATGCATTTTCTTTTATTTCATTGAGTTTTCATACTTTTTAAGTCATAACATCTATATCTATATCTATACTACCTATAAAAGTACCAAACAATGAAAAACTTTCAGTTAACAATTTTACCCTTATCAAATTTTGAAATTATATCCTTGTCCCAAACTATTATTTATGAATACTACACTGGTTTTTGCCATTCACAATCACAAATAATACATCATTGTACCATCCTCCCAGGAAGGGGTGAATGCTCAGTTCAATCATTCTCGCATTTAAGTGAAGAATTCCAACCATTTCAAAATAATGTCAATAATTAGGTATCATTTATTAGAATTATGAGAAATTCGTTTCGTTTCCCGAATTTACCGTGATGTGAAAAAATTATGACAAATTTAATCTCTCTCCCTCCCACATTAGGGTTTATGATAATTCCTCAATTCAATCTGGGCTTTTTAACAATCCCTCTTATTCACTCTTCTTAGCCATCAAAGATTGATCTTTTCTCCTCCTCCTCTTCCTACTTTTCTAATGATTCTCTTTCTAGGTGATTTTTTTAATCTACTTTTCATATTATTTTGTTGATGGGTTCACCCCTGGAGTGGATTTGAAGAACACCCATCTAAATTTGATCGCTTCCGATTGTTTTTGGAAGAGATTGTGACTCGTGAGTAAGTACTGTATGTTTCTAATCTTTTATGACTTCTTCTCTGAAAATTTTAATGTCATGTTGGATTTTGTTGTTCTCATTTTCAATTGGCTTCTTCAAATCTGATTGTGGGCTTAATTTTTCTACTCATAGATTTCATTTTTAGGATGCTTGTATACAAAGAAAAACTTATTCAATTCACACATTAAAAGATTTCAGTCTTATTGGGCTTGGAAGACTAAAAAATATTTATGTTTGGATCTCCAGGTCGAGGTGAAAACTGAAGTTCTTTCTCCATCAATCGTGTAGATCCCGAGTTTGAACGAACTACTCTCACACAGCAAGAGCTCGAACTAGACTCCAAAGAGGTCTACCAAAGGAAGGTCAGGGGAAAAAGGAGAGGTCCCCTAGACCAAAGACGAACACAGGGGATCACTTGAAATGATGTCAATTTCTTTATATTGTGACATACCATGCAGTGGTTGCATCAGTTATAAAAATTGAGTATGTAACTGGAGATTTTGTTGGCATCAGTTATATGTTTATTTTGATGTCAATCCATCAAACAACTGGTTTGCATATTATTTGATAAAAAAAAATTTGGTGTGACCTAGATTGAAACCACCAACAGTTTCATGACATTGAATAATGGAGATTGTTGACCTTGTTGGTATAATGCATACTGTTGCAAATATGGATTTTGAGGGTGAACGGCCATGTAAGCATTTGTATGCAGGCACTCTTAACTTGCACAATTTTTTTTTAAGAAGGTAACTGTAGACTATATAAAACATGTCAAATTTGTTACAAATAGTCCGAAACCTTGCATTAAGCGGGTAAGGAGGGAAAAAATGGGGGAGAAACAAAGCAAAGGAAAGGAAAAACAGGGGAGGGAGGGTGTGGTAATTGATGTTATTATTTAATGTTTATTTTGTAATAGCTTCAATAATAAGTATGTAGATCTTTCTAATGCCTTTTAAAGGATGTTAGAGGTTATCGATTGATGCCTTCTCCCTTTCTTGTTTTTTTTTTCTGCTTTTTTTTTTATATCGAAGGGACTCTCTGTGACTGACCTTATAATCGAGCTGGGAAAGCTATCTCCGTCTGTTTACCTCGGTCTCACGAAAAATTCTTTCAAATAATCGCTAACAAACAGGTGGATAAGTCAGTGCCAAGACTTAATGTTGTTTTCTTGTTGCACTCCTCGGATAGAATATTCTAATTTTTAATATCAGGGTCTTGAGATATAGTTTTAATATGTATTTTATTTTTTTCTTGAAAGTCTCTATTTCCCAGTGATAGTTGAGTAACCAGCATGTTGAAATCATCAAGGTTTTAGGTACCCTACAAGGGAGGAAGTCAAATTTAATTTATTTTACTTTTAAGGTAAGTCATTGCTTATAAATGTACGATATACCAATGTGTTGAAAAAAAAATGGAGTGGGATTTAATTAGCCATTGTCGTTCGCGTGCATCACTCGTGTTCATTCATTTTTTTTAGTTTTTTCTAGGGTTGATATATTCATTCCATTTTGTAGGTCATCTACATTCTCATATGTTATGATAGGGCACCAAGGCTATATATACTACGCCACCTATCATAGTTTATAGGGTTTAATCATAGTATATAACGTAAAAAAAAATTTACATTTTCAAACAAAAAAATATATTATTGTATTTTACTATATATTTAATTTGGTATAACAATATGTATTTTAATTAGAGAATGTATAATTAAAAAAAACGGTCTGAACTGTGGATTATGTTCGCGTGCATCACTCGTGTTCATTCATTTTTTTTAGTTTTTTCTAGGGTTGATATATTCATTCCATTTTGTAGGTCATCTGCATTCTCATATGTTATGATAGGGCACCAAGGCTATATATACTACGCCACCTATCATAGTTTATAGGGTTTAATCATAGTATATAACGTAAAAAAAATTTACATTTTCAAACAAAAAAATATATTATTGTATTTTACTATATATTTAATTTGGTATAACAATATGTATTTTAATTAGAGAATGTATAATTAAAAAGAAACGGTCTGAACTGTGGATTACGGGCTACATAAGGGACTGGATATATCATTTTCCTTTTTTTTGTTCCATCATTCTATTGTTCTGTATCATGGGTTTTCTTTATATTTTATATTGATTGATAAAAATGTGAAAATGAATTTTTTTTAGAACCAGAAGAAGGTTTGTTTTTTGCTTTCTTTAATTTTCTTTTTCTTTTTAATTTTTCCTAATTGTGGGAGATGCAGTGTCATGCAAGAAGTGGAATTAGGAAATTTTATACTTGAAAAAAGTGAACGGGATTAGGTCACTAGGAATAAGTGAAATGAAGATAGAATATTAAGGGTAGTTGCAAATGAATGTTACCTTTCTAATTCATGTTATCTTATTTTATAACATCTAGTTCTCATGTGGCTTTTCTTGCACCACCGATTAGTCTTCGCTCAGTATTTTCTTTTACCACTAACATGCCATCATGGTTGTCAAGATCCAGATATGGGTCACGTTCCCTAATTTGTACATTTGTTTGTTTCATTTTAGATGGAAAAGTTTGTAATGTTACAAATATGATTCATAGGTCAAAATTTAGAGCTATTTCAATTTATTGTGTTTGGAATGTGTCTGTGTATTATTATCCTTGTCTGCAAATATCTGCCCATCTAGGAAATTTACATGTGCATTTATACAAGTGGGAACATTCCATCTTACACATCAAAAAATATTATGATTCTAATTTTGATAGATAAAAAATACTTCTTAATTATGCCTTTTCTTGTATCTTATCATGTCTAGAACACATTTTTTTACAGTTATGTAAGTCTTATATTGTCTACTCTATATGATGATATGTCTATTATCTTTAAAAATTATAATACAAAACAAATACAAGCTCCAATAATTCTGTATATTTCATTTATGACAATGAATCTCGTGATATTTCTATGGAGATTTCTTTTCATCTTTCATGTTTCCATTATTAATGTCATTGGACATAAGTTTTAAATGTAGATTAGACTGGTTTTATTGCTTACTTTTGCCATATTTCTACATTGAATACAGTTCTTTGACATGCTTAAGTTGGAGATCATTAGCCATCTTCAAGTTACCATTAGCTCTAGCATTCTCTTTCTCCTGTAGGTAAGCACTTTTTGTAATGTTTTTTCTTAAAGGAAGATGGACTAGCTATCGTGATTAATTAAATTAAATAAGAAAAAGAGTCAATTGTTACAAAAAAAAAACCCCACTTCAAAAAAAAAAGTTTTAATTTCACATGTTTATTCGTAATAGGTAATCATAATGCAATTTGGTCTTTATATGGCATATGACCAGATTTTTTTAGGAACAATGACCATTGTTTTCATTCTACTGGTTTTTGTAGCTTTGCACTATTGGAGTAGATGATAATGTTGTTGGTACCTGTCCTGAAATCATATTTTTCCAATTGATGCACATTTTGTTGATGACTCACTATTACTACCATCAGGTTTTGGTAAGTATATCTTGGTATATGGTCATCTGGATTCATCTTAAATGACATGTTATGTATCCATGAGACATTTAATTTTGTAGGAAGTTCAGTTTTACATTTTATCACAATTTAGATCGTCTATATTTCAGTATTTATTTAGAATTTGTTTCCCATAATCAAATGATTCAATACAGGATTTATTCTCATGCCGCAATTATAATTTATAGTTATATGTATTTCTAATGAGTGGTTTCCTTAATCCAAATTGTATCGTTTTTTATAACATAACAAAGACAGACATTCTATGATCTGAATTGTCTTTAACATTGACAAATGATTTTCATTAGATTTTTATTCATTGTCATAAATTATATTGACCCTTTAGTGTTGCAATGTAATAGGTCATTGATTTTCTACTACTGCCTCTCTTGAAATCCATGTTTATGCAGAACATTTATCTTCACAAAATATCATTTGTGTTATCTTGTAATACGGCTCATGAAGTTTCTAAAATTGCCTTTATTTTCTTCCAAAGAAGGACATTTTCAATGACATCCTACCTTGTCATCAAGGGCCGATTTATGTGTGCCGAGGAATTATTCCTTAATATGTCCGTTTCTTATGTTGTGCAAATATGCCACTACAACAGGAGAATCCAAGTGTCTTGAATTATTTCAACTAATGATATTTTCATTTCTTTCTTGCATACTTGTAAATTAGCCCTCTGGAAACCCATCAGTACTTGTACTTCCATTGATGTCAAGGAGATGGGATCTGCTACTCAATTGTTAGTACACCATACACTTTGAAAATTAAGTAAATCGGGCTTGTTCATAGGATCTGTGCATTTCATATCTTAACTGTGTTATAAGTTATTGATTAATGTTATTGGATGTTCATTTCTTCTACAAACCATGATTACTTCAATTACATGAGATAATTTTCTCTCAATTCTATTCATCTATCACAATTATAAGTTATGAATTTCTGACAAAGTGTTTCATTTTTTTACTGTCTTATATCTTTGTAAGCTTGCTATTTATATTTATATATAAAAATATAAAATTGTATTACACAAAGAATGTTTTGAACATTTGATTTAATAGAAAATCTATTATTCCAACTACTATTCTTCAATACATTTAAAAAAACTAATTAATGTGCAACGCACATGTGCGTCAACTAGTCTTATATAAATATATGAACGGTTTGTGTACGAACCATTGTCTTTCAGTTTTTCTGTTTTTTTAAGTTTGTCTTTTTGCTTCCTTCTTCTTCGATGTGTTTAGAAAAAAAGATCTACAAAGTCGGTGTACGCTTCACGCTTCCAACTGGTACTTGATCTTTATGATTATATATGCTGCTATTTATTATTTTAAACTATCTAGAATTCTAATTATTCTTGCAACATGCATGTATATACATGTTGATAGTTTTTTTTTTTTTTTTTTTGAGTTTTGTAGACCCTTTTTTTTGGCATATACTTCGATCGGGACATGTTGATACAGTTTTTTTTAATTCCAACAAAAAAAAAAAACAGTATGCAAAGATGGCGCTCGTTGTATTGTTCCATTTTCCAAACTCTTAACTCTTGAATTGGAGAGCTGTTTTGATTTCCATATAATTAAATTAACAAATAGCTTGCTGCAATCTTTGGAAAAGTATGTGTCTTAACTCTTACGGATATGTTGATTGATGATATTGGAAGAGATGCATAAAGACTGATAGTTGATATCTTTTTTATTGATTTTTAAACAATTTTTTACAGAAAAATTTCTTAGACGTAGATACTTCACAATTTTTTTACAGAAAAATATATATTGTTTAGAATAAAATGTTAGTCCTATAAAAAAATTTCGATTTGACTTCAATTTTAATTAAATAATTCTATTTTTTTTATGGTGGATTGTTGCGGGCTTGCTTTAGTTTAATTTTTTAACCTTCAAAATTACTATGGTTTTCCATGTTAATGTGTTTTTGCTTGTGTCTTAATATTTTTTCATTTTTCCCATTGAACTATCTTGCTTGATGATTATTTCATACTGTCGATATAATTTTTTACTAATATTATATTTTTTTAATATTTTATATAGATTAATAGATAAAATATTTTTTATCCCAGCAATAATATTTAAGTGTCATGGAATCAAACGAAATAGCTGTAAGCCTGTAAGAAAGGTAGCATATTGTAGCACATTCACATGGATCCAATTAAATTGATTATAAACACAACACATCTATACGTATGAGTAAGCTATATTAACGTTTTTAAAGACATTACAATCTTGCACATAACCACTCTTTGGGAATTCTAACTATCATCTCTTCTATATTTCTGTTAAATTCATAATTGAAAAATTATAAGGGGTAATGAATTATTAAAAAAAAACATTATTTTTTTTTTCTAATTACGAGATATAAATTAATATTTTTAAGATTGACTTGTAAATATCTAGTGTAATAGGGCCTTATTTTTGTAATATAATAAAAAATTTAATTTTTTTATGATTGTTTCTTAAATATCAAGCTTAATAGGGCCTCGTTATATTTACTTGATCAAAAGAGGCTTGTTTTGAGTTTCCATTGAATCCTCAAATTTTCCTCTAAACTCGGTTTTAATAGTATGGTTTGTGGGAGGTTTTATTTTTTTGAATGGCACCTGGAAACCATTTGTTATTCTTCTTCCTCCATCTATAAATATGCTATGTATATAACTCTCTTTTACATGTGTTATTTGGGGTAACTGAAAGAGCAGTGGAGATCTGAGAGGGATCACCTCTTCTTACAAGTATAAATATTATGTATTTCCTATCAAAACACATTGTATCTCATGCATATTTAAATAGTCAATCTTAACTTTTATGTTGATGAACTGAATTAATTAAGTAAAATGTATCATCATCATATACTATTACAAATTACATTACTTGATCCAGGATTTTCAAATCAAAGTGTGGGAGTTGCAAGAACACAATAAAAATCCAACATTGCATATTCATGGTCTCTTTGTCTTTTGGGCTAATGGATAGGAAGCTAGTCACCTTTGAATTTTATTAAAAGAAAAGGCCAAAGGAAATACATGAGAGAATATAGAAAATCATATAGATCAAACAGAACCAGCCAGTAACTTTGCCCTCGCACAGGCCTTGCCCCAACAAAAAAGATTTTCATGTTTATGTTGGGAAGCAGAATCTATGTGTCTCCCACCAAACAATTTCACTCCTCACTACCAGTAGTAAAGTTATTACTTGTCCGTTAATAAAATGTTTTTCATGACTTCTAGATTGCACTGTCTGGTTAAATCAGATCCTACCTAATTGAAATAGGATTCTAGTGGTGTTATATTATAGAGCCTTATGATGTGCGTAGATAATTGTTGGCACTATGTAGAGTCATATGGGGGGTCAAGCTCCCCACTAACCTCGCGGACATCTCATATTTTTCATCAAGCTCAAGGTTTTTATTTTGTTGTGACTATTGTAAAAACTTCTCATTGATAGTGGATTGATCTCTGACATGCTCTGTAAAAGTAGACAAGATTTACCAAACCAAATAATTCTTTGTGTTCTTCCTTTTATTTGTTTATTTATTCATTTGATTGATTGTATCACAAGATCCATAAATCGTAACAATTGATATAAGAGTTTTGGTTTTACGAATCTACGTCACATGAGGTGTCCAATCGTAATATCGTAGATGTAGGGCGCAGGAGGTGCCTATTCACGGGATATGTAGATCTAGGATACAGGAGATGTCTATTAACTAGATCTGTAGATCTATGGCACCTTGTAAAAATTGATTTCAGAGCTTTGATTTTACGAATCTACATCATAGGAGGTGTCCAATCGTGAGATTTGTAGATATAGGGCACAAGAGGTTCCTATTCACGGGATTTGCAGATCTAGGATACAGGAGGTGTCTATTTATGGGATATGTAGATCTAGGACACAGGAGGTACCTCCTATTCATGGAATATGTAGATCTAGGGCACAGGAGGTGCCTATTCACCGGATATGTAGATCTAGGGCACAGGACGTGCCTAGTCATGGGATCTGTAGATCTAAGGCACATGAGGTGTCTGTTCGCGTGATCTAAATATCTAGGACACGGGATGTTTCTATTCGAGTGGGAGTAATGGATTCAGATAAGGAATTATCCAAAATTGAGAGGTTTGATGGCACAAACTTTAGCTACTGGAAGATGCAGGTGGATGATCAACTGTATGAGAAAGATCTCTATCAGCCGTTGAAAGAGAAACCAACAGAGATGGAGCAAGCGGTGTGGGATCTGTTAGATCGGAAGGCCCTCGACAGTGAGGAAGACGTTGTTGAAGCATATTGTCTTCAATGTCGAGAGATATCCACGACACCTCTCATGATCAAACTGTCAAGATGTATGAACAGTCTTCTATGGCAAGTAAGGTATGTCTCATTAAGAAGTTGTTCGATATGAAGATGACCTAGATTACAATTTCAAGAAGCATCTTAATGGATTTAATGAAGTTACATATCAATTAAATTCAGTCGATCTCATTTTCGATGATGAAATCCAAGCTTTATTGATCCTCGGTCAGTTACCTAAGAGCTGGAACGACATTGTTACCGCGATCAGTACCTCTAGAGGAAAGCAGAAATTGAAGTTCAATGATGTGGTTAATATGATTATGACATAGGAGATCAGGAGACAAGCAGACGGTGGTTCCACTTCCGGATCGACGTTGAATTTTGATAGCAGATGAAGAAGTTCAAACAAGGGTAATGGGCGTGGCAGATCAAAATCGAGAAACGACATATCCTGTAACGCCCCACATTTACCTAACCGTTTATCGGACGGTAAATGGGTCGCTACTAAATTTAATCCAATTACAAGACCAAAATTTTGCAGCTCTTTTTTTTTAAAATGATACCAATATTGTTACGCCCCGAGGCATTATTAATCATACGATAACCAACAGGGGTCAAATAAGATAACAAGACTACAGGGAAGTGATAGCCAATAAAAGAAATGATGCGGAGTATAATATACAATTAAGTCTGTAAATCAAAAATATTATTACAGACCCGAATACACAATTACTGTCCTGTGAGAGTCAAGTCTAGTCCAAATGCAACCATATGTGTAACACGCACGATTATTAATATATACCCAAAAAGATAGGATTGCTGACAGCCTCGCACTTGCCAACCGAAAGGTGGGGCGCTCCACGCACGAACCACGCAAGAGAGATGCTCTAGCTCCACGCCAACTCAGTCCCTGGTGGATAACAAAACGCAAGGGGTGAGCTACAAGCTCAGTGAGTGGCAAGAATCCAAGCACTATAATAATCATATGATATTGGTTCATTTGTTCTTTTTTTTTTTTTTTCTCCAAAGAAAAGGAATATGGGATGAAACTCAACATATATAAATGTCACGTGAAGACGTGACCTCACTTCACCCTAACCCTCACCTCCAGGGGGTGAAATGGGACTATTGAAAACAGAAACCAACCCGCTAACTCCCTTAACCTTCCGGTAGCCCTCTCCCGGGTAGCCCTCTTCCTAGCAACCATCCATGGTAGGTCCGATGCCAAAACAATATTAAAATATACCTTGGGCATCCTACGATGTGGAGGCATAGTCCAGGATAGCTTCAACACCGGGTAGCTTCGACGCGGATACGAGGTAGGGGAGAAACATTCAACGCTCGGAAACTTCGACGCACGACGATACGGGAGGAAGCACTCCAACCTCATCCCCACCTTCACCCCTAGGGTGACATGGGACTATTGGAAAGGAAATCAACTCGCTAACTCCCTTAACCTTCCGGTAGCCCTCTCCCGGGTAGCCCTCTTCCTGACGACCTTCCAAGATAGGTACGAAGCCACAAGGGTATCGAAATACACATTGGGCCTCCTATGATGTAAGAGCAGAATCCAGGATAGCTTCAACGCCGGGTAGCTTCAACGCGGATACGAGATAAGGGAGAAGCATTCCACACTCACAATACGATCCTCACGGATCAACTATTATCCTCTAGCAATTACCATTACTATACAGAATTCCCTTGAATTCTCGCACAGATGCATCCCTTGGATGCGAGGGAAAGAAGCTAAGTCCTCGCATTCAATCATGACAAGACATGATCCTAAAGGCGAGTCATGCACACACCTAACACAGATAGGCCTGACATTCTATCATCATAGCTATCAGATAACAAACTCTAATACAACAATTATCACATGAGAAGTTCGATAACAAGGGAGATACCTAGACCACACGTCCAAATAACCTATGACTAAACCATGTAAATACACACTTTATACAATCCAACATAGGTCCCCTAATAAGCTAGCATAAATGACATGAAAATTTCTATAACATAAGGGGGTACATGAACCATGTGCCCAAATAAGAAAGAAGTAAAGAACTGACTATGCAGAATTAAGCCCTAAATCATTCACGCAGTTTCACAATATGCACAAGATAATAATGGAACCTGAACCATTGAAACATCAAGTGTATATATATAACTAAGAAAACCACAAGATATAATTCATTAAAGACTTCAAACAACTCACATGGAATGAGATAAATAAATAGTACAAAATGATAATCAACATAATCCATATATTCGCATGCATTCCAGATAATCTCCACAATCACCTCCACGTCATCTGGTAGCCCTCTCCCAGGTAGCCCTCTCCCTAGCAGCCTGTCCAGGACGATACCAATCACGGGATGGCACCTCACAGGGTAGCTCCGACGCTGGGTGGCTTCAACGCACAATGACGCTGAGGTGATACACTCCACACTCGCGGGAAAACACATTGATCAACATGCACCCTACTTCATAACTAGCTACTTGGAATCCATCAGAATTCCCAACAAGTGCATCACGAGAACGCGAGGGAAGCAACTTCTTATCCACACTTACTAACATCAATTATGACCTTAAAAACTGATCATACACCCATCTATCCTCAACAACAGGGCTATTAAGTTATTATTACGAACATGAGATAATTAAGCACTCACCAATCTTATCAACATGGTGTAAAGGACAAGTAGAGGCAAGAGTTATAGCTAACTCAAAGGAGCATAACGATAAGTATGTGCAAATGACCCCTAAAATATGGTATTTAATCCTACCTAACACATCCATCATCATATACTAGCAATAGAGGCTAAATAAATTCTCTAACATAAAAGAGATACATTCATATACACCCATCACACATGCCCACACAAGAAGGGCTCACACAAGCATAATAATTCATACATGAATATGATACATCAGCAAATATATGGTAGAAAAGGGGTTCTACACAATATATTAGCCATATAGCCCTAGCATGCAATATCTAACACAATAAGGGTGCAAATAAACCCCATGGATGCGCGATGCACGATTACGTGCATCGAACGCATCCCGAAGGGTTGGATCGAACCACTCACTAGTACTTGGATCGCCGCGCGTCCGGTCTACGAGATCTGCAAGAACAACCAATGATGCTCCATTAAATATAAATCATCTTGACACACACATACAAGCCTTCTTCATGAAGACATCAACTCCTGGTATTGCCCACACCATGCATAATAACTCTTTGACACATATTTATACAAGATTAGTCCATCTACTACAACCAGCCCCAAACATTAGTCTCCACAGCACAAAATACACATCCAAAAATACTGAAATAAATCACACACATTCTATGATATGTTAGGATCATATTCCATGAAGACATAATAACTTGATAAAATCTCTAAATATCCGAAATAAATTATTTTCAGAAACTGGTCAGTTTCTACGCGAATCTGGATAGTCTATACAAAATATGTTCTAACTTACTACACAGATATCATAATGACACCAAATTTCATATATAACATCTAGACACATAGATGATCATATGAAATGAAGACATAAGTCTTAAAATATGCCTCTAAATACCCCAAATACAAGGATCTTGAGGAGACAGAAAATCTGCCTTATTTATAACACAAGTCACCACCAATCATTCATAAACATAAACACCTCATGCAATAGCAATTACACAACACAATGCTCCTCCAACAGCACCCACACATACCCACATCAGCACAAACACACTCACAAAGAGAGAAGGGAATACCTTGAGAGGGTGGAGAAGAGGGAAGCCAAGCTCAAACACACAAACTCTTTCCCTTCTCACTCTTTTCTTTTCTCTTTTCTGTCTTTCCTTCCATTTCACTGTTTTTCTCCTTCTTCATCACTGCTGAGGTGTTCCTCAACCACCCTCCTAAACTCTCACACGACAACACATATCGATCACATAAGCCTACTCAAAATAGCAACAACACACACCAAATACTTAAAAACAGCCACTCACCAACAAATGTACTAAGAGAGGGAAGGAATGCCTTTGGAAGGAGGAGGAGAAGAGGTGGTTGGGGCCACACAAGCATAAACACAAACACATCATCTTCACTTCCTTCACACCTTCCTTTGCTAACCCAACACACAAAGAGGGAACATGAGAGAGCTTGAAAGAGAGAGAGATCAAGCAACAAAACACTATCACCTTCTCCATTTGGTGCTCCTTCTCCATCACCCTCACTTCCTCCACCCAAAACACACAAAGAGGGGCTGGACCAGTGTGAAAAAGAGGGGAAAGAGAGGCTGAAGTCGTAACATTTTGAGGGGATTAAATAGGCAAGGTCGGACTGAATGACCGAGCTGTCCTCGGACTAAAAACCCTGAACAGCCCTTACTTAAACGGTCATAACTCCCTCAATACAGCTCCGAATTACACGATTCCAGCGGCATTGGAAAGCTAAGAAGATTATCTACAGCTTTCATGTTTACACCCAGATCAAATAACCTCTCCAGCTATTTCGAAATCTAGGCTAAACATCATACAGGGCTGCTGCCTGGATTTCTCATCTTCGGGGTATACTCGGAAAAACGCCCATAACTTTTGATACACGAATCCAGTTGATCTAATTCCACTTCTATATGGAAGCTATCTCAAAACTGAACATCTCGTGATGATATCGGATTTTTGCCTCTTCATCTTGGGCATTAACAAAATTAAATCCAAACATCAATCCAAACTGCATAATTTCTAAAAAGACCTCGAAATGCTACAAAAATTTCCATCTAAACCCAAGTGAACACCAGAACCACGAATATGCAGTTAGATTTTGAAACTGAATGCCCAAACTATTAAAATAAATAAAACGCGATATTTGACATTTAAAAAGTGACACAATCTTAACATCATTTCCTCCTTCGAAAAATTTCGTCCCCGAAATTAAGAATCTTAGTGGGGAAAGTTACGGTTATGTATCACGCATGATATCCTTTTTACTACCAAGTGGCCCAAGCACCAGACTAGTGCTACCAACACACTTAACCAAAGGAACGGTCTTGGTGTGAAGTCTATTATGATGTTGGTCCAAAATCTTGATCTACTGCTCCACGAAGACAGATCCAGCTTGAGGATGAGTCACTCAAACGAAATGACATGAGCAGTATCGTAGACATAATGTCTCAAATATGAGACAAGGACGACATTGGGGCATGAGCCAGCTGTGGGGGCAAGGCTACATGACAAGCCGCCTCCAAATGGATGATGCTTCTCCAACTCGATGATAATTCTCAAACTTTGCTTGAGGCATGTCACATGGAGAAACAAAATCACCCATGTCACCTTTACATTGCGCCACTAGCAACCTCGATGAAGACTACCTTAAATTAGTCCACGGAGATCTGATAAAACTTATGAGATCCCTAAAGGCATTCGACACATTCGTTAACCTTGACGACAGTACTTAAGACTCGTAATGCCCGAAACGGTCACGAAATGCCATCTATAGGATGTCCAACTCCCGGATCTCCAATTAGTGGTACCCTACGAGGATCGATCTAAGAGAAGACACTCGCTCCCAGAGCTGGTCAAACAGATCATAAATTCGCGATAAGGGGTACTTGATCTTCAACCCCCCCCCCCCCAAGGGGAGATTAGAACAGCTCCTCGAACTATTAAGTCCAAATTCTTCTCCTCGAGCATCTCGATGCTCCTCGGTCTGACGCTCATGATGATCCTGACACGCTGGGTAAGCACACAACCGCACTTAATCCGCTAGACGCGCAACAGGGGGTCGTCAAACCCCGACAATGCCTATGCGATGTCATCTATCAGATACGGCGGTTGAGTACCACCATGAACGCTTGCATCACATCTCTTCATTTACGACCAATGTGGGGGGCAAAATGCGACGATATCAACAACTGTGCTCCACATGCCGCCACAGACAGGTCGCCCAACTACAACCATTGGAACTCTAGCATCCTGCACTCAATGGGCAGATTCATTACGGGGAGTCCACGCTCTCGACATCATCCGGTAGCCCTCTCCCGGTGTGGCCTCTACTTGGTAGCCTCCCATGTCAACTATCTCTACCATATGGGCACACCAACAAGCGTCCTAGATAATACCTAGGAGCACCTCACAGGTCTCTGGCCTCTACCGGGTAGCTTCAACGCACGATGATATATCGAAGCGACTCCTGATGTGGCTATGGAACCCAGTCCATAAGCAATCGCCCACCAAGCTGCAAAAGGACGCGCCCAATCCTGATCGTTCACATCACCACTCGCTACAACATCTTTCAAGTGAGAGGGAAAGGCAATCATCAAACAGATGCTTCAAAGATATTCCCTGACTGGGGAAAAGAACCCCCTTGAGAGGGCATCATGAGGTCCCGATATAGGATATCCCGACAACCAAACAAGGAACACGGAGCACCCTAGCTCGGGTCTCAACGATGACCCCGCAAGGTCCCTTAACCCCGAGAGGGGAAAAATTGAAAGAAGGCATCACATTAGGTGATGGCACACACCTTACACTCTAACACTAGAAGTCGGCGGCGTACGCGAACTCCATAGTTACAAGCAATACCAATGCATGGGAATAAAACTCCCTGATCAAAGCGCGACCCACACGCAGACAGTCAATATAAGTCTATCAATATGGAATTCCAAGGCTAGACTCCTGTCTAGGCCCTGGTCCCACAACAAGGGACCCAACAACTGACCCTACTCCGCCGACCAAGTCGGCAATCTCAGGAGCACAAGGGCAATCATGACCACGTCAACGGAAGTGAGGAGGCATGTCAGCAACCTAAGGTGGAGAACTAAGATCAGAGTAATTGGATAGAAATCCTACGACTCATCTACACGACTAGACTTAGGCTTTGACAGGACCAGGCTCTGATACCATCTTTGTTACGCCCCGAGGCATTATTAATCATACGATAACCAACAGGGGTCAAATAAGATAACAAGACTACAGGGAAGTGATAGCCAATAAAAGAAATGATGCGGAGTATAATATACAATTATGTATGTAAATCAAAAACATTATTACAGACCCGAATACACAATTACTGTCCTGTGAGAGTCAAGTCTAGTCCAAATGCAACCATATGTGTAACACGCACGATTATTAATATATACCCAAAAAGATAGGATTGCTGACAGCCTCGCACTTGCCAACCGAAAGGTGGGGCGCTCCACGCACGAACCACGCAAGAGAGATGCTCTAGCTCCACGCCAACTCAGTCCCTGGTGGATAACAAAACGCAAGGGGTGAGCTACAAGCTCAGTGAGTGGCAAGAATCCAAGCACTATAATAATCATATGATATTGGTTCATTTGTTCTTTTTTTTTTTTTTTCTCCAAAGAAAAGGAATATGGGATGAAACTCAACATATATAAATGTCACGTGAAGACGTGACCTCACTTCACCCTAACCCTCACCTCCAGGGGGTGAAATGGGACTATTGAAAACAGAAACCAACCCGCTAACTCCCTTAACCTTCCGGTAGCCCTCTCCCGGGTAGCCCTCTTCCTAGCAACCATCCATGGTAGGTCCGATGCCAAAACAATATTAAAATATACCTTGGGCATCCTACGATGTGGAGGCATAGTCCAGGATAGCTTCAACACCGGGTAGCTTCGACGCGGATACGAGGTAGGGGAGAAACATTCAACGCTCGGAAACTTCGACGCACGACGATACGGGAGGAAGCACTCCAACCTCATCCCCACCTTCACCCCTAGGGTGACATGGGACTATTGGAAAGGAAATCAACTCGCTAACTCCCTTAACCTTCCGGTAGCCCTCTCCCGGGTAGCCCTCTTCCTGACGACCTTCCAAGATAGGTACGAAGCCACAAGGGTATCGAAATACACATTGGGCCTCCTATGATGTAGAGCAGAATCCAGGATAGCTTCAACGCCGGGTAGCTTCAACGCGGATACGAGATAAGGGAGAAGCATTCCACACTCACAATACGATCCTCACGGATCAACTATTATCCTCTAGCAATTACCATTACTATACAGAATTCCCTTGAATTCTCGCACAGATGCATCCCTTGGATGCGAGGGAAAGAAGCTAAGTCCTCGCATTCAATCATGACAAGACATGATCCTAAAGGCGAGTCATGCACACACCTAACACAGATAGGCCTGACATTCTATCATCATAGCTATCAGATAACAAACTCTAATACAACAATTATCACATGAGAAGTTCGATAACAAGGGAGATACCTAGACCACACGTCCAAATAACCTATGACTAAACCATGTAAATACACACTTTATACAATCCAACATAGGTCCCCTAATAAGCTAGCATAAATGACATGAAAATTTCTATAACATAAGGGGGTACATGAACCATGTGCCCAAATAAGAAAGAAGTAAAGAACTGACTATGCAGAATTAAGCCCTAAATCATTCACGCAGTTTCACAATATGCACAAGATAATAATGGAACCTGAACCATTGAAACATCAAGTGTATATATATAACTAAGAAAACCACAAGATATAATTCATTAAAGACTTCAAACAACTCACATGGAATGAGATAAATAAATAGTACAAAATGATAATCAACATAATCCATATATTCGCATGCATTCCAGATAATCTCCACAATCACCTCCACGTCATCTGGTAGCCCTCTCCCAGGTAGCCCTCTCCCTAGCAGCCTGTCTAGGACGATACCAATCACGGGATGGCACCTCACAGGGTAGCTCCGACGCTGGGTGGCTTCAACGCACAATGACGCTGAGGTGATACACTCCACACTCGCGGGAAAACACATTGATCAACATGCACCCTACTTCATAACTAGCTACTTGGAATCCATCAGAATCCCCAACAAGTGCATCACGAGAACGCGAGGGAAGCAACTTCTTATCCACACTTACTAACATCAATTATGACATTAAAAACTGATCATACACCCATCTATCCTCAACAACAGACAGGGCTATTAAGTTATTATTACGAACATGAGATAATTAAGCACCCACCAATCTTATCAACATGGTGTGAAGGACAAGTAGAGGCAAGAGTTATAGCTAACTCAAAGGAGCATAACGATAAGTATGTGCAAATGACCCCTAAAATATGGTATTTAATCCTACCTAACACATCCATCATCATATACTAGCAATAGAGGCTAAATAAATTCTCTAACATAAAAGAGATACATTCATATACACCCATCACACATGCCCACACAAGAAGGGCTCACACAAGCATAATAATTCATACATGAATATGATACATCAGCAAATATATGGTAGAAAAGGGGTTCTACACAATATATTAGCCATATAGCCCTAGCATGCAATATCTAACACAATAAGGGTGCAAATAAACCCCATGGATGCGCGATGCACGATTACGTGCATCGAACGCATCCCGAAGGGTTGGATCGAACCACTCACTAGTACTTGGATCGCCGCGCGTCCGGTCTACGAGATCTGCAAGAACAACCAATGATGCTCCATTAAATATAAATCATCTTGACACACACATACAAGCCTTCTTCATGAAGACATCAACTCCTGGTATTGCCCACACCATGCATAATAACTCTTTGACACATATTTATACAAGATTAGTCCATCTACTACAACCAGCCCCAAACATTAGTCTCCACAGCACAAAATACACATCCAAAAATACTGAAATAAATCACACACATTCTATGATATGTTAGGATCATATTCCATGAAGACATAATAACTTGATAAAATCTCTAAATATCCGAAATAAATTATTTTCAGAAACTGGTCAGTTTCTACGCGAATCTGGATAGTCTATACAAAATATGTTCTAACTTACTACACAGATATCATAATGACACCAAATTTCATATATAACATCTAGACACATAGATGATCATATGAAATGAAGACATAAGTCTTAAAATATGCCTCTAAATACCCCAAATACAAGGATCTTGAGGAGACAGAAAATCTGCCTTATTTATAACACAAGTCACCACCAATCATTCATAAACATAAACACCTCATGCAATAGCAATTACACAACACAATGCTCCTCCAACAGCACCCACACATACCCACATCAGCACAAACACACTCACAAAGAGAGAAGGGAATACCTTGAGAGGGTGGAGAAGAGGGAAGCCAAGCTCAAACACACAAACTCTTTCCCTTCTCACTCTTTTCTTTTCTCTTTTCTGTCTTTCCTTCCATTTCACTGTTTTTCTCCTTCTTCATCACTGCTGAGGTGTTCCTCAACCACCCTCCTAAACTCTCACACGACAACACATATCGATCACATAAGCCTACTCAAAATAGCAACAACACACACCAAATACTTAAAAACAGCCACTCACCAACAAATGTACTAAGAGAGGGAAGGAATGCCTTTGGAAGGAGGAGGAGAAGAGGTGGTTGGGGCCACACAAGCATAAACACAAACACATCATCTTCACTTCCTTCACACCTTCCTTTGCTAACCCAACACACAAAGAGGGAACATGAGAGAGCTTGAAAGAGAGAGAGATCAAGCAACAAAACACTATCACCTTCTCCATTTGGTGCTCCTTCTCCATCACCCTCACTTCCTCCACCCAAAACACACAAAGAGGGGCTGGACCAGTGTGAAAAAGAGGGGAAAGAGAGGCTGAAGTCGTAACATTTTGAGGGGATTAAATAGGCAAGGTCGGACTGAATGACCGAGCTGTCCTCGGACTAAAAACCCTGAACAGCCCTTACTTAAACGGTCATAACTCCCTCAATACAGCTCCGAATTACACGATTCCAGCGGCATTGGAAAGCTAAGAAGATTATCTACAGCTTTCATGTTTACACCCAGATCAAATAACCTCTCCAGCTATTTCGAAATCTAGGCTAAACATCATA
Source organism: Acorus calamus (assembly GCA_030737845.1). Taxonomy (NCBI): domain Eukaryota; kingdom Viridiplantae; phylum Streptophyta; class Magnoliopsida; order Acorales; family Acoraceae; genus Acorus; species Acorus calamus. The sequence goes on along the minus strand of CM060864.1, from coordinate 10,108,903 downwards.
CAGGGCTGCTGCCTGGATTTCTCATCTTCGGGGTATACTCGGAAAAACGCCCATAACTTTTGATATACGAATCCAGTTGATCTAATTCCACTTCTATATGGAAGCTATCTCAAAACTGAACATCTCGTGATGATATCGGATTTTTGCCTCTTCATCTTGGGCATTAACAAAAATTAAATCCAAACATCAATCCAAACTGCATAATTTCTAAAAAGACCTCGAAATGCTACAAAATTTCCATCTAAACCCAAGTGAACACCAGAACCACGAATATGCAGTTAGATTTTGAAACTGAATGCCCAAACTATTAAAATAAATAAAACGCGATATTTGACATTTAAAAAGTGACACAATCTTAACAAATATAATAAAATATAATAAAACCGATAATAATAAAATAAATAATACCAACGGTTTTAAATCATCAATGACTTTACAATATATCAGAGTTTTTGCGGAGACAAGATACTGAAAAGGAAATACATAACAAACAACTCCTGTGGGAGCCATCTAAACTAAACAAACATAAATAGTTGATTGCAACTATAATTTACTCTCGAACCGTTACCTCGGAGAAATTTCTGAAAAACGCGAAAAGTCCAAACTTCATCTTAATCCTCAAAATAGGCAATACCTCGTTATGAAACAACCAGCCCACATCGAATAGGGTGAGTGATTAACTCAGCCAATAAGCTCACTGACAAATTACCTCACGTGACAGTATATATAAAAATAAAGTTTTATGAAAATCAAAATTTCATTTAATAAATCTTTTATTTTATTAAATCAATTTAAAATCATGAACTTTTTTTAAAAAAAAGTATTTTAATGCGCACGTAGCCCAATTCTTGGCCCACATCAGAGAAATCATGAGGGTTAAATGATACCATCATATATATATATATATATATATATATATATATATATATATATATATAAAGTTATATATAAAAAAACAAGAATTTTCTTTAATAAATTAATTTAAATTCTTGAGCTTAATAAAATATAATTTTAATGCAATGACGTGGCCCAATCCTTGGTCCACGTCTTAGAATTCATGCAGCTTAAACGATATGACCGGGTAGGGTTCTCAATCGGAAAAACCGTTCCCCAAAACAGGTGTGCCAAGTCCCAAGCTACTAAATCGCTCAAAAAGCTCCCTCGAGAAGACGTCGGATCTAGAAGACGCTGATGGGTCGCCGCTGCCATCACTACGAGAACAACAGCACAGGATGCCCCAGTTGCTGCAGACTCCAAACAAAGGAATCCACCGCTGCAAGGAATGCTTTACCACACCCCTCACCGATCTTCAGACTTTTCGAGTCCTAGACCTTCCTCCCCAAAGGCGAAATACTACGGGGGGATTTATTCCAGAAAATATGTCATGATATGCATCTTGATAAAATCTCCTAGGACTAGGTTGTTTCCACTAATCCTAAATTTTTCCAAAACTCTCGAAATGAAAATCTTTAATCCAAATATTATTTTGAAAGCATAAGCATCAGAAAATATATTATGTTAATTCTTGAAACATGAATAGCATAATTTGATGCTATTTTAATGACATGGTGAAGGAATTAAATCATGCAACTTCATTCAACAAAAATGCAATTTGATCAATATGAAGAAAATATCCAAATCATGCAAATTTATCAAAATATAAATGCATGGATACATAATATCACACAAATATGATTGACATATGAAATTCAACGTTATTGAGCAAAAACTCACACGAAATAAATCGATAGGCATACTCACCTCGAATGGACCCTAGGTCCGGAGAATGAAGCCTACAACAAAAATTACAACCTAGATAAACCAAATAAGTTATTAATCAAAACCTATAATTTAAGTCTAGACCTAATTTCCTTAATCATAATCAATAGGTATAAATCTTTATACCCAATGAGCTAAATTTCTGTCATATAAATCATACAAAAGAAAATATGATAGTACCTAAGAAGAGGATCAAAACCTACCATACATATAACCAGTCACTAAAAGACAAAACCAGAAAAGACAAAACACAGAAAAAGACAAAAATTCAGAAAATTTAAAATAATAATAAAATAACAAAAATTGATAAAATAATAAAAAAAATACATTTTTCTCTATAAAAATAAACTATTAATTAGTAAAAGATGAAAATAAATAAAACTTATCCTGTACTTGTATAAATCATAACCCTAGTATTATTAAAAACTCATGTTTTAATAATATGAACATAAATTTAATCTTTAAAATAAATAGTAAATCAAAACCTTAAGTTTATGAAGACTCAAAAATCTAAATATCTAATATAGATCTAATAATAATAAATAATATATAAAAACCCTTTTTTTATTATAAAATCATAAGAATCTAACAATAGGAGCATATAAATATCAAAACTCTAACTTTATCAAAAAGTAAAAATCCCATAACGTAAAAATATATCTAACCATGAAAATAAATTAAAACCCTAATTTTATTTTATTTTTAAAAGAAAATAAATAAAAACAAAAACAAAGATTTAATAACCTAAATATATATCCAATATCACTAATAAAAAAAACAATAATTTAGAAGAAAATCAAAAAGTTAAGAAGAGCAAAATAAATACCTCCCTTTCTCTCTCCTATCTCTCTCTGCCGAACGGACACAGACCAAGACCCTATTATTTCTTTTTTTTCTTTCACCCCAACATATATATTTGATATCTAAAACCTAACGAAAATTGCAAAACGATCCCCGGATTGTTTCAGATTTGTTCATAGGTCCCTATCTGAATTACAGAGATGTCCTGCAGCATATTACAAGAAATTTATAATTCAAAACTGGGTCCCTCAAAATCAATAACAATGAAATCTCAAAACTTAATCTTTTGAGCTCCAATTTTAATGAGATTATAACCATTTAAGATCTTGAAGATCTTTGATAGAAAATGGATAAAATTTTTGATATATATATATATATATTTAAAATTGTAAACTAAAATGGGCCCTCATAAGGATATATTAAATGGGTCAAAACTTAAAATCACACAAAATACACTTAAGTTTAATTCAAATGTCCTATTTATATATATTTGAATCAAATATATAAATAAGAGAAAATGCAAAGGTGTTACATACTTCCCCCCTTTAGGAATTTAGTCCTCTAAATTCATGGGAGAACACAAAAAATATATATATATATCATCCAATGATAACAATCATTCGATCTATAGTTGTAAGAGTAGTCTTAAAATTCCAACTCAGAACAACATCTATACAATCATTTTACCAATATGGTTACACGTCCAAATAATACCTAATAAGCACAATAATATAGAAAATGGTATAAGAATTTATCTTATACCCCAAACAATCAAACAGATGTACATCCATACAATAATTGTATAAGTCAGCTTACAGGTCTGACTGATACCCAACAAGCTCAGTAATGTGAAAAATGATATAAAATTCAACTTATACTTTACTAACAATATTCAATTAAATGCACAAGCAAAATTATCAATGCTTTGCATTGAAGTTCCAACGAATATTAATACAAGTAACATATATATAATCATACAACAAAATAACCATATAAATTAGATCCACAATTCTTCCGCTGCGCCACTCTGATAGTGACCTGAATCACGGTGGATGAATTTATACATCACAACCAATGACAACAATCAGTTACAATAATTAAATACATAAGCCAAATCCACCATGCTTCACATCATAGGTGTTATAACTCATGCAGCATAAGCAATGACAAACAATACAATAAAAATATACAAGTCAAGCTCACCCATGTCCCATACCATGGGTGATTCAATTCGTATGGAATAAGCAAATACATAACAAACAACAAATTGCATAAGTCAGCCCACCTACATCCCATACCATAGGCGGCCCAACTAATACAATACAAACATAGACAATCTATATAGCAAAAAGAATCAACATCAAACAATTTCATACATAATTGTACAAGTTAGGCTCATCTACGTCCCATACCATAAATGATCCAACTTGTACCATTAACATAGGGGCAATAATAATGACAACAACATGAAACTAAAGATATTTACAATCTTTAAAATTTATATATATAAGAAAATTATCTACTGATATAGACATTCACGGATTGATTAAACCATCCGTGACACTATACAAAACGTGAAAAACATCCTAATAGAATTGTGAATACATGGCCATATTGAAAAACTTGAAAAATATCGGTTGTTAAGGTATGCCTCTCATGCGTGCACGCTTCGATGTATATTTAGTATGAGCGATCATCCACCATATAGTGCTCTTACATAGAGTAGCATCTAATAAGAATTCAAATCTTATATGTATCAATCCTAATTGACTCAACTCATCCTAGGCATCAAAAGAATGACTCTCGTACTGGCTTATCTCGAGGCTTTTACAAAAAAATAATTTACAATGAACCAAAATAATTAAGCTCTATAAGATAGCGTATCCAAAATCTCAGGTGGGATATTCTAAGATCTAATAATGCAATCTAAACTCTTAATGATATAGTTAGATCTATACGCGTTCTAAATGCACATGAATCTGAATTCACAAGATGCAACTGTAATATCGATATGCATAGCATAATGTAGAAAAATATCTAACACATTAAAATATTGTATATAAAAATAAAACCTTCATGATAAAATTATAAATAATGTACTAAAAGAATTTAAAGCTCATTCCATTTATATATAGCATAATAAATTTGTAAGTCATATAAAATATATATAGAGTTACATTGTAGTAAATTAACGTAACAAATATCTAGAGGGTTTTATAAAAAATGATCTAGTAATATCTTTAATTTTGAATTATTAAGATTTGAATACACTAATATGATTTACTTAAATTTGACTTTAAAAACTTAGAATATAATTACAATTTATATAAATCTGATTTAAATTTTTTTTTTCATTTAAATAAATAAACATGAGTAATATCTAACTTTATGGCAATATAAAAATGTATATATATAAAAATATGGGTCACTACCCCTTTTATAAGAAATTAATAGATTTAGGCTCTAGTATATCAAAAATAATCAAATATTTTTTTATATTTATATATATAGACTAATATAATCTCCTTAGGATGATCAAACTTAAGCCCTAAACTTCACTGACAAACTAAACTTAGGCTTATAGAAAATCAAGAATAAGATCACTCGAAAACACGATGTCACGATCAGGAGAAGACAATGCAATTAATATGGAAATATTCAGGAAATCCAAAAGCAATAGGAGTTACACTAACTTAGGCCTTCAAGTCAATAGTAGTATCCACAATAATGGCTAGATATTGTTCACACCCCTTAACTAGTAACCTCTAAGCATGAAGAGAAGAGACGAATATGATCGTATATGATCCACTGAAACCCCCAAAGCGGAACGATTGTCAGCCAGGAATACGAAAGGTCGTAAAGTTTGAAAAATAATCAACACTTGCATGGAAGGCTAACAACCAATCCATGCCAAAGATAACATTGAAACCAAGCATATCAAGAATGAAGAGATTAGTAGGCATCTAATGCCCATTGATCTAAACCAAGCAAGAAAAAAAGCAAACCATGGTGACAACTTGTTCACCAACGACAATGGTTATGTGAAGTGTAGATATCGAGATTGTAACTTCTTTACTAAGAGTTTCACAAATCCGATAAAGTGAATGAATGTGTGAAACCCCAAAAAAGAACATACGCTGAATGACCAGAATAGAGACAACACTACAATCCATTACTTCCATAAAAAAAATCCAAAATAAAATAATAAACGTCACAAATAATAAAACATTTTTTTTTCTAGACGAAAACCCTAACCTAGGCTCCGACAGGACGTAGCTCTGATACCATCTGTAACGCCCCACATTTACCTAACCATTTATCGGATGGTAAATGGGTCGCTACTAAATTTAATCCAATTACAAGACCAAAATTTTGCAGCTCTTTTTTTTTAAAAATGATTCTAATATAATAAAACCGATAATAATAAAATAAATAATACCAACGGTTTTAAATCATCAATGATTTTACAATATATCAGAGTTTTTACGGAGACAAGATACTGAAAAGGAAATACATAACAAACCACCCCTGTGGGAGCCATCTAAACTAAACAAACATAAATAGTTGATTGCTACTATAATTTACTCTCGAACCACTACCTCGGAGAAATTTCTGAAAGACGCGAAAAGTCCAAACTTCATCTTAATCATCAAAATACGCAATATCTGGTTATGAAACAACCAGCCCATATCGAATATGGTGAGTGATTAACTCAGTGAATAAGCCCACTGACAAATTACCTCACCTAACATTATATATAAAAATAAAGTTTTATGAAAATCAAAATTTCATTTAATAAATATTTTATTTTATTAAATCAATTTTAAATCATGAATTTTTTTTTAAAAAAAGTATTTTAATGCGCACGTGGCCCAATCCTTGGCCCACATCAGAGAAATCATGAAGGTTAAATGATACCATCATATATATATATATAAAGTTATATATAAAAAAACAAGAATTTTCTTTAATAAATTAATTTAAATTCTTGAGCTTAATAAAATATAATTTTATGCAATGACGTGGCCCAATCCTTGGTCCACGTCTTAGAATTCATGCAGCTTAAATGATATGACCGGGTAGGGTTCTCAATCGGAAGAACCGTTCCCTAAAACAGGTGTGTCAAGCCCCAAGCGATTAAATCGCTCAAAAAGCTCCCTCGAGGAGACGTCGGATCTAGAAGACGCTGATGGGTCGCCGCTGCCATCACTACGAGAACAACAGCACAGGATGCCCCGGTTGCTGCAGACTCCAAACAAAGGAATCCGCCGCTGCAAGGAATGCTTTACCACACCCCTCACCGATCTTCAGACTTTTCGAGTCCTAGACCTTCCTCCCCAAAGGCGAAATATTACGGGGGGATTTATTCCAGAAAATATGTCATGATATGCATCTTGATAAAATCTCCTAGGACTAGGTTGTCTCCACTAGTCCTAAATTTTTCCAAAACTCTCGAAATGAAAATCTTTAATCCAAATATTATTTTGAAAGCATAAGCATCAGAAAATATATTATGTTAATTCTTGAAACATGAATAGCATAATTTGATGCTATTTTAATGACATGATGAATGAATTAAATCATGAAACTTCATTCAACAAAAATGCAATTTGATCAATATGAAGAAAATATCCAAATCATGCAAATTTGTCTAAATATAAATGCATGGATACATAATATCACACAAATATGATTGGCATATGAAATTCAACGTTATAGAGCAAAAGCTCACACGAAATAAATCGATAGGCCTACTCACCTCGAATGGACCCTAGGTCCGGAGAATGAAGCCCACAACAAAAATTACAACCTAGATAAACCAAATAAGTTATTAATCAAAACCTATAATTTAAGTCTAGACCTAATTTCCTTAATCATAATCAATAGGTATAAATCTTTATACCCAATGAGCTAAATTTATGTCATATAAATCATACAAAAGAAAATATAATAGAACCTAAGAAGAGGATAAAAACCTACCATACATATAACCAGTCACTAAAAGAAAAACCAGAAAAGACAAAATACAGAAAAAGATAAAAATCCAGAAAAATTAAAATAATAATAAAATAACAAAAATTGATAAAATAATAAAAAAACACATTTTTCTCTATAAAAATAAACTATTAATTAGTAAAAGTTGAAAATAAATAAAATTTATCATGTACTTGTATAAATCATAACCCTAGTATTATTAAAAACTCATGTTTTAATAATATGAACATAAATTTAATCTTTAAAATAAATAGTAAATCAAAACCTTAAGTTTATGAAGACTCAAAAATCTAAATATCTAATATAGATCTAATAATAATAAATAATATATCAAAACCCTTTTTTATTATAAAATCATAAGAATCTAACAATAGGAACATATACATATCAAAACTCTAACTTTATCAAAAACTAAAAATCCCATAACGTAAAAATATATCTAACCATGAAAATAAATTAAAACCCTAATTTTATTTTAATTTTAAAAGAAAAGAAATAAAAACAAAAACAAAGATTTAATAACCTAAACATATATCCAATATCACTAATAAAAATAAAACAATAATTTAGAAGAAAATCAAAAAGTTAAGAAGAGCAAAATAAATACCTCTCTTTCTCTCTCCTATCTCTCTCGGTCGAACGGACACAGACCAAGACCCTATTATTTCTATTTTTTCTTTCACCCCAACATATATATTTGATATCTAAACCTAACAAAAATTGCAAAACGATCCCCGGATTGTTTCAGATTTACGAATAGGTCCCTATCCAAATTACAGATAGGTCCCTGCAGCATATTATAAGAAATTTATAATTCAAAATTAGGTCCCTCAAAATCAATAACAATGAAATCTCAAAACTTAATCTTTTGAGCTCCAATTTTAATGAGATTATAACCATTTAAGATCTTGAAGATCTTTGATAGAAAATGGATAAAATTTTTGATAGAAATATATATATATATATATATATATATATATATATATATATATAAAATTGCAAACTAAAATGGGCCCTCATAAGGATATATTAAATGGGTCAAAACTTAAAATCACATAAAATACACTAAGTTTAATTCAAATATCTTATTTATATATTTAAATCAAATATATAAATATGAGAAAATGCACAGGTGTTACATATCCAAATCGAGAAATCCAAGAAATTCCAACAATAATCTAAACTAGAATGCGAAGAAAATTATTGAGCGTTAGAATTGTGGTAAAACTAGACATTACAGAAATTAGTGCAGGTTAGAGAAGAAAGAAACATACAACAAGAAAGAATCCAAAGTTTTTTCAGAAGAATCAGAACAAGTCTGATTCTTGGGTGATGGATTCTGGTGCATTGTTTCATGCCACCTCAAACAAAGATCTTCTCAGAAATTACGTCTTAGGCAGCTTTGGAAAGGCATACCTTGGTGATGATCAACCCTGCGATGTGGTTGGCAAGGGTAATGTGCAGATCAAGCTGAATAGGTCCTTGTGGGAATTGAATAATGTCAGACGCATTCCTGACCTAGGAAAGAACCTGATTTCAGTTGGACAGCTAGCTAAGGAAGGCTATATGACAACCTTCAGTAATGACAACTGGAAGGTTTCGAGAGGCTCATTGATTGTTGTACGAGGTAAAATGATTGGTACTCTTTATGTGACAACCGATTCTTGTGGTTCTATTGCAGTTGCTAACAACAAGGATGATCATAATATATGGCATTAGAGACTTCGTCACATGAGTCAAAAGGGACTTAAAGTCATGCACTCGATGGGGAGACTGTCAGGATTGCATTCAATTGATATCGACTTGTGTAAGAGTTGTATCTTTGGAAAGAAGAAGAGGATCAGTTTCAAGACATGTGGCAGAACTCCGAAGAAGAATAAGATTGAGTTGATTCACACAGATCTCTGGGGACCGACTGCGGTCTTATCCATAAGTGGAAAGTCGTATTTTGTAATTTTCATTGATGACCATTCTCGAAAGGCATGAGTTTACTTCTGGAGATAAAAATCAGAAGTGTTTGAAGTGTTCAAGAAGTGGAAGGCAATGGTAGAAAATGAAACAGACTTGAGAATCAAGAGACTGAGGACCGATAATGGTGGTGAGTATGAAGACATCAATTTCAAGAAATTCTATTATGATAATAGAATCAGATTAGAGAAAACTGTGCAAGGGACTCCACAATAGAATGGGATAGCAGAACGAATGAATCGAACATTGAGTGAGAGAGCGAACAGCATGCGTATACAGTTAGGTCTAGCAAAGCAATTCTATGCAAAAGCAGTCAACATAACATCTTACTTGATCAACCGAGAACCATCAGTATCTTTGGACCACAAGATCCCAGAGGAGGTATGGAGGAGGATTATGTTTCTGGGTACCGAGCTGGTTTTCAAGACGGGTCGTCCGGTAATGCGTACCCCTCCGTCCGCGACCTGGATGAGTCATTCCGCTTGCTGCTACGGCGCCGACGAGCCGGGACTCGTGTTCGGGGGGAGGGACCAACCGCGTCCTGATCCGGTGTTGCGGCCCTCTCCTCCGGTTTTGGTGGTCTTGTCTCCCATTGAGACGTTTTCATGCTGCCTATCTATGGCCCTCTCTTTCTTTTTAGCTATTGTATGAACAATAAATTTCTATTTGGAAGGGACCGTGGGAAATTCGTCATTCCTTTGTCTTTTACTATTTTCGTTTCTGCATGCCACTGTTTTAATGTTCATACTTTTAGCTCGGTCGACGGGTGAGAACGGGCAGTTTCGCTAAGTCGGGCAAGGGTCCTTCCTGCTCCGAGGGAATTCTTCACAATTTTACCCCTGCCCTTACACCTTTTTGGTCAAATCGGTCCATCCGCGGTTCCGTCTGCCGAGTTTCGTCAGTACCGTTCGATTTTCCAGATTGGATGGATGATCTGCCGTTGGTGACCACGAAAAACCTGGGCTTCGCGATCGTGCGTATCTTCGGATGTCAGAGACATGGGCAGGCTTTACACGTGGCCGATTTGGGCGGGATTTTTAAGGCGTTCGAATCATCTTCCAGGATTAGGGCTGCCGCACTTCTCGCCTTCCAAGACCATTCGTCGTTCGTTGGTCATCCGAAAAGACACACTGCCTTTCTGGCAGGTCCGTCGTTTTTTTTTTAAAACAGGGATTTTATATTCGTTTTTAGCGATCACCGCTTCATTTGTCCAAGTCAAAGGTATTTCTTCTTCTTCTTAAACCTGTCTACTCGGTTTTCTTCGTCTCTGTCTGTCGTAGGGTTTATGCGTTAGGAGAGCTTTGTCTGTTACATTTGCCCTTCTATCTAAGCGTTCCTTTTGTTGCACTCATTCTTCCTCTTTAAGGATGTCGATCTTAAAGTCGTTGGCTGATCTTAGGGGTATGTTTGACATCCCCGAGTCGGTAGGAATGGAATGGTCGCCTTACGAATCCTTCCCCATTCCATTAGAGCGCTTAGACCACTCGAGTATGTATGTGTACCCTTCGCAGATCGCGAGGGGTGGTTTAATGCTGCCCTTTCCCCCACTCGTTAGGAGGTTTTTGTCGACGTTTGACCATCACCCTACTCAGTGCAATCCCAATTTCTTCAGGGTTTTAATGTGCTATGTTGCCATGAATAGGGATTATGACCTTGATTTGGGAGTCCCCGAGATCATGCACACATACGAGCTTCGAAAGTCCGGTAGGGGTTACCATTTTAGGGCTAGGGACTCTAGACGGAAGCTCGTAGACGAGCTTCCAGATTCCGACAAAGGTTGGGCTGAAAGTAAGTTAATAATCCTATCCGGGAACTGGGAATTTGGCAATGCCCCCGAAGATATCTGGAGGGTGCCACGCTCTATCTTAATGGGCGCGATAGGTCGGGCAGTCATTTTCGTTATTCGCTTGCGGCTGAACATCTAATTTCACTTTAACTGATTCTTCTTTTGTTCGGCTCTAGCTCCCTGTGCTAACTCCCGCCCTTCCGAGAGTTCCGTGAAGTTGGAGCACGTGAACGCCGCATTTCGAATAAACGACCGAGCTTTCTTCAGGCTTTTGGGCTGGGATAACCCGAATCCTAGCAGCACTCGTCGGCTGAGACCGCGTCTGTCTGAGATCTTCGAAGATCCCCCTCACTCGTCTCCAGTTGCGTCCCCAGCCGCTCAGGAGGTTCGCTCTCATACGCCCGAAGGAGACTCCGAGGAAGAGCTGCGGCCGCTGTATAAGCTCGGCTTTGGTGACCCAATGGTGACCGAAAGCTCACCTGGCGGTGCTCGACATGGCTCTCGTTTGCGGAGAGGCCTGAGAGGAAGCCCCAGATCGGGGAAAAAGTCTGGCTCTCATTCCGCTGGGAAGTCAGCGACGAGTTCGGAGAAGAGGGGTAGCCGTCCTCAGCTCGGGATGTCTTCAACCGATGCCCGCCCAGAGGATAGGCCGGGCCCTATCGCATCCGGTTCTCGCTCCAGTGACAAGAGGGGTCTCGTCCTGGAGGTGGGTTCTGCTCAGCCCGGCATCGTGAAGGAGAAGGGGTCTGCGGCAGTGGATCCTCTTGCTCCCTCCCTTCCAATAGACAGGTCGGGCACCGATCCTGTTGTGGGGTCGAAGACCCCTTCCAGCGAGGAGAAGATGGCCAGGCTGGCGGCGCTTCGAGCTGAGGTGGACGCTCAGTCGGGGAGAATCGGTCAGCTCCCCGGCTCAGAGAAGAAGCGACTATCCTCCGCGTCGCAGGCCTCCACCCTTCCTTCCAAAAAGAGCAAGGTTGCTGTGGCTAGCCCGATTGCTTTGTCACCTCAACCGAGGCCATCTTTAACTGACACCCTTGCTAGCAAAGGCAAGGAAGCTGCTTCGGCCCTTCGGCTGCCACCTCCACCGCTCGCCATCAGGGACTCCGGGGCCCGTCCCTTCGTTCCTGCTCCCCGGGCAACATCTCGCCCCGTTCAGACTACCGACTCTGGTCTGAAGGATCGGGATGTAGCCCTTGGCCTGATCCGATCAGTCGTATTGGAGAAGGACAGGGCCCTGGCCGGCGCCATCTCCATTCCAGAGATCGGCTCCATTCTTCAGAGCATAGCATATCAGGTAATATTAGTTTCTGCGTTCCGGCGAGGGAGGGGTCGAAAATTTTTAAATTCGTGCTTATTTCATCAGCTTCATTTTCTTTCTGCGCTGTAGCTTGGTGTTTACGCGGGTGCAGTAAGCCCGTCCTACGAACAAGTCGTTGCGGACGTCGCCCGGGCTCATCGGGCTTGCGAAGAAGAGCGCATCACTCGAGAGAAGGTCGAGGCCAATCTGAGAGCTGCAGAGGAAGAACATTCCCGAGTCGTTGGACGACTCAAGAGGGAATGCCTCGAGTTGTCCCAGGCGCTGGACAAGGAACGAGCCGAAAGGGCCCAGGCCGTGTTGGAGTTTGAACGCCATAGTAGGGAGGTCGCGTTGGATTTCGAGATCAATGTCCTCCAAACGGTAAAGGATCGCCTGGATCCAATTGAAGAGAAGTCCAGGGAGGCTGCTCTGGATGCTTACGATCAGGGGTACCGCAGGGGCTTTCAGGATGGCCAGGAGGGGGTCTCTGCTCCTGGCGGCGAGCGAGTCACTCGACCTTCGAGCCCGTCCGTCCCCGATCCTGTGGGCGAGGACGCAGGTGATGATCCCGTGAATCTTACCACACTCCCCGAGCACGGAGGGATCCCTGAACAGGTAACCAGTTTCCTTGGTTGTGATTTAACCAACATAATAGATGTCGATGACTTTCCTTCTCCTGGTCGCCGAGATAACCCGGCTGCACAAAAGCCCTTAGCTGCCAGTGTTGTAGGGGTAAAGAGTGAATCCTCTGAGGCCGCTGCTGGACCGGAGAGTCGATGTTTGCAAAGTGACGCCCTACAGACCACGATTGGTGTGGAGGAAACCCCAGCCGTGTCGGCTCATTACCCAGAAGGCCCTTCGAATGCTTTGGAAGACTGCGCTCCCTCGATTAATCGCACTTCGTCAAGCCATGTTGCTCGAGAAAGTTAGGGTGCTCCGATCTCCTGTAGTGCTGTTTGGGATGGCGGCGCCCCCCCTTTTTTTTTTACGTTTCGTTGTATTCTTAAAGGACATTGGACTACCCTTGTTTTCTTTGTAATGAGTTGAATGCTTGTGTTGTATTAAAATGGTTTTGCGCCTCGATCCTACCCTTTTTTTTAAATGATATTGCTGGTACATTTATCCGTATGGGGGTCAATATGCGGGCTCCGTTTTGCCGTTCCTCTCGACGTATGATTGATCGGGTTGAGTCGAGCTTGAACTTTGCCCGTTGAGTGCTCAGCGCCCGTTGAGCTAGATTTAGGGTGTTATTCGGCTGGTGCGTGCTGCGAGGGCTGAGTGGTATCGAGTACTGAAAGCGACCCCGATCAGACCCAGCCCGTTGAGCGCGGCTTAGGGGGCCATTCGGCTAGTGCGTGCTGCGAGGGCTGAGTGGTATCGGGTGCTAAAAGCGACCCCGATCAGACCCAGCCCGTTGAGCGCGGCTTAGGGGGCCATTCGGCTAGTGCGTGCTGCGAGGGCTGAGTGGTATCGGGTGCTAAGAGCGACCCCGATCAGACCCAGCCCGTTGAGCGCGGCTTAGGGGGCCATTCGGCTACTGCGTGCTGCGAGGGCTGAGTGGTATCGGGTGCTAAAGCGACCCCGATCAGACCCAGCCCGTTGAGCGCGGCTTAGGGGGCCATTCGGCTAGTGCGTGCTGCGAGGGCTGAGTGGTATCGGGTGCTAAAAGCGACCCCGATCAGACCCAGCCCGTTGAGCGCGGCTTAGGGGGCCATTCGGCTAGTGCGTGCTGCGAGGGCTGAGTGGTATCGGGTGCTAAAAGCGACCCCGATCAGACCCAGCCCGTTGAGCGCGGCTTAGGGGGCCATTCGGCTAGTGCGTGCTGCGAGGGCTGAGTGGTATCGGGTGCTAAAAGCGACCCCGATCAGACCCAGCCCGTTGAGCGCGGCTTAGGGGGCCATTCGGCTAGTGCGTGCTGCGAGGGCTGAGTGGTATCGGGTGCTAAAAGCGACCCCGATCAGACCCAGCCCGTTGAGCGCGGCTTAGGGGGCCATTCGGCTAGTGCGTGCTGCGAGGGCTGAGTGGTATCGGGTGCTAAAAGCGACCCCGATCAGACCCAGCCCGTTGAGCGCGTCTTTTATTGTCGTGTTGTTCCGTGCTTAGAAGATTTAATGGAAGAAACAAGAAACTTCTCATTTAATGATAATATTTCTTCAAATGGATTACATTCCAAGGGCGAGGGACCTCGAACCCTCCCATTGTTTCTAGGTGGTAAGCCCCGTTTGGTCCAACTTTGGTGACTTTAAAAGGGCCCTCCCAATTTGGACCTAGCTTGCCTTCATTTTTGTTTTTGGTTCTGGGAAGATTTCTCTAAGGACCAGGTCTCCGGCTCTGAAGCTTCTGCCTGCTACTCGCCGGTTGTAGTATCTGGATATTTGATTCTGGTAGTCCATGTTTCTGATGGCTGCAATTTCTCTTACTTCGTCCCGAAGTTCTAGGTCTTGCATTAGTTGCTCATCGTTCGCTGCTCCGTCGAAGTTTTCGGTTCTGTGTGTGGCCACTTCGGTCTCAACCGGCAAGACGGCTTCAACCCCGAATGCTAGTGAAAAAGGTGTTTCGCCGGTGGACCTTCTTGAGGTAGTTCGATAGGCCCATAGGACCGATGGTAGTTCATCGACCCACTTCCCTTTCGCGCTATCTAGCCTCTTTTTCAAGCCGTCCAGAATAGTCCGATTAGTAATCTCTGCTTGCCCATTACTCTGTGGGTACCGTGGGGTAGAGAAGTGGTGTTGTATTTTCAATTCCTCGCAGAAATTCTTTATCAGTTTACTGTCGAACTGTTTTCCGTTGTCTGAAATGATGTTTGCGGGACTCCGAATCGGCATACTATGTCTTTCCAAAGGAATGATTTGACCTCTATATCTCTGATCCTTGCCAGGGGTACCGCCTCTACCCACTTGGTGAAATAGTCGGTGGCTATTAGCAGGAAGCGTTTTTGCCGTGGAGCCGTAGGCATGGGTCCGACAATATCTAAACCCCACTGCGCGAACGGCCATGGACTTTTCATAGGAACCATTTCCGTTGCCGGCTGGTGAATAAGATTCCCAAACCGCTGACAGTTCTCACACTTCTGGACCAACTCGGCTGAATCTCTCTTCATGCTTGGCCAGAAATAACCGATTGACACGGCCCGCAGGGCTAGTGATCGGGAACCCACATGTCCTCCACACAGGCCAGAATGTAATGTGTTGAGGACTCGCTGTGCCTCCCGGGGTCCAATGCATCTGAGGTATGGACCTTGAAAGCTTCTTTTATAGAGGATTCCCATGGATGAAACCCAATACCTGGCTGCCCTTTGTCTCAGCTTTCTCGCCTCGATTTTGCTCTCTGGCAAGGTTCCTTCCGATAGGTACTTTTTGATATCGGTCATCCAATTGGGGGAGTCCTCCACGCAGGAGATTGTTAAAATTTCGCCGAGCCTTTCGATACTCGGGGATTTAGGTAGCCAAGTTGGATACTTCTGGCTGGCTTCCCGCTGACAGATGACGCCAAGGTTGCTAGAGCATCGGCTTGAGTGTTGAGCTCTCTTTCTACCTGATGTACTTTTGCGGATTCAAACTGGGAGAGCAATGATTGCACCTTTTGTTGATACGATGTCATCCTCTCGTCTCTGGTCTCATATTCGCCGGTGCTTTGGAACACCACCAGCTGCGAGTCGCTGTAGACATCGATGACTCGTATTCCCAAATGAGCGGCGAGATCCAGTCCTGCGATGAGAGCTTCGTATTCGGCCTCATTGTTGGATGCCCGAAAACCCAGCTTGATGGCATGTTCAAATAAGAGCCCGTCGCTGTTTTTTAAAACCAATCCCGCGCCCGCGCCCCTTCGATTAGAGGCTCCGTCGACGTTTAAGGTCCACTTTGGGCCGGACCCCTCTTCTTGATTCTCTATCGTCAAAATTTCGCCAGAAGGTGGTGTCAGATCGGCCAGAATGTCGGCAATGACTTGCCCCTTAATGGCGTTTCTCGGTACGTAATACAGATCGAAGGGAGAGAGTTCGATCGCCCATTTGAGCATACGCCCTGTGATGTTTGCTTTTTTCAAAATGGGTTTCAAGGGATAGTCGGTTACGACGTTGATTGAATGAGCCACGAAGTAGTGTCTGAGTTTCCGAGATGAAACGAGCAAGGCGTAGACTACTTTCTCCAAGTATAAGTATCGGGACTCTGGTCCGTGAAGAGACTTGCTAACGTAATAAACGGGCCTTTGAACTCCTTCGTGGTCCTTTACTATGACGGAACTAACCGCATGATCGGATGCCGCCAAGTAAATGTAAAGTGGCTCACCGAGGTTAGGTTTCATCAGGAGCGGAGGTGACGAGAGGTATCTCTTTAGCTCTTCGAAGGCCAGCTGACACTCGGGAGTCCAATCGAACTTTCAGTCTTCCTGAGCAATTTGAAGAAAGGAAGGTTCCTTTCTGTTGCTTTGGAGATGAATCGATTCAGGGCGGCCAATCTCCCGGTCAGCTTCTGAACTTCCTTCCGATTCCTTGGCGGATCCATTTCAAGCACCGCTTTAATCTGATCGGGGTTGGCCTCAATTCCTCGGTGAGTGGTTAGAAAACCAAGAAATTTTCCGGACTCCACTCCGAAGGAGCATTTAGCTGCATTCAGCTTCATGCGATAACTTCGAAGTACTTCAAAGGCCTCTTTTAGGTGCCCGAGGTGATCCTGCTTCCGAACGCTTCGCACCAGCATGTCGTCGATGTACACCTCCACGGTCTTGCCGATTTGGTGCTCGAACATTTTCGTGACCAGTCTTTGGTAGGTTGCGCCTGCGTTCTTTAGCCCGAAGGGCATTACTTTGTAGCAATAGGTTCCTACGGGAGTGATGAAGGCCGTTTTTTCGACGTCATGCTTGTTCATCGGAATTTGATGGTATCCCGAGTATGCATCCATGAAACTCATCAGCTCATTACCCGATGAAGCGTCCACCAGCTGGTCTATTTTTGGGAGGGGGAAGCTGTCTTTCGGACAGGCACTGTTCAAATCGGTGAAATCAACGCAGACGCGCCATTTTTTATTCTTCTTCGGCACAACCACTGTGTTGGCTAGCCAGTCTGGGTATCGAATTTCCCGTATAAACCCGGCCTCCAATAGCTTTCCCACTTCCTCCTTTATGGCCTCTGCGTGGACGGGAGCCACTCTCCGTTGTCTCTGCTTAACGGGACGGACCGTCGGGGAGATGTGCAACCGGTGGGATATTACCTCTGGATCAATACCCGGCATTTCGGACGGTGTCCAAGCAAACACATCCCTGTACTGACTGAGTAACTCTATCATTCTCTCCCTCTCGGCCGGGTTTAACGCGGTCCCGATAAGGAAGTATTTCTCCGGATTTTGTGGGTCGATGATTATTTTTTCCAGATCCTCCACGACCCGCTGAGCGGGATCGGGTCGGGCATCATCTGCCCGTACCCGATCCTTCAATAATTGCTATCTTTTAGGGTGAATGTCACCCTCCTCTCCGGCCTCCACCTCGAGTCTGGCTTTCCCAGAGGTTGCTATGGCATAACACCGTCTTGCAGCAAGTTGGTCTCCGTGTATCTGCATAATTCCCTGAGCGGACGGGAAGCGCAGTTTCTGATGGTAGGTAGACGGAATGGCTCTCATCGCGCCTAACCACGTGCGCCCCATAATTGCATTATAAGGTGAACGCAGGTCCATGACTATGAACTCTGTCATGACCGTTTCGTCTCCTGCCCTGACCGGCAGGGTTATGCGCCCGGATGGTACTGCCTGACTGCCGTTGAAAGCTATCAACGGCTCTCTCATTGGTTCCAAGCTTGAAGGCTTCAGCCCCATCTTGAGGTATGGCTGCATAAACAGTATGTCAGCCGAACTCCCAGTGTCGATGAGTATGCGCTTAACATCGAAGTTTGCGATCCGCAACGTGATGACCAGGGCGTCGCTGTGCGGTACAATGATTCCGGTGAGGTCTTCGTCAGAGAATGTGATCACCCCAGGGTCGTCGGCCCTTGCTTTCTTCGGTGCCAGCTTCGCTTCTTGATCGATTTGCAGAATCTCAAGGTGTTTCGAGTTGCGCTTGGCTGTCCTTGCGTATGACTTGGATTCTGTCATTTGCGGTAGTCCCCCACATATTACATCGATGACCCCCGCAGCATGCGAGGGCCCCACGGCCACCACGTGCTTCTCCGGCTTGTTCCCTTCCCTGGATTCAATGAATTCTCGGAGTTTCCCTTTGCGAACCAGGGATTCCAAGAACCCTTTCAAGGTTCGGCAGCCTTCGGTTTGATGCCCGAAATCTCTGTGGTACTCGCATTTCAATCCCTTGTCCCGAGTGGCTGGATCACCTCTCATGGGAGGCGCCCACTGGAAAAATGGTGCGTGCTTGATTTTTTCCAGAATCTGCACCAGGGGCAGAGTAAACTTCGTGTCCGTCCTTTCCCGGACCTCGTTGGCGGTCGGGCCATTTTTCTGATCGGCATGTGACTTTCGCCCCTTGTCCTCCCTTGGTGTGGGTTTTTTGCAACCGCAGCCACGGCTTGGGGTCGCGAAAAGATGGCCTCGTCCTCAACTTTGGCATACTTCTCCGCCCTACACATGAGCTCACTAAGGGACTCTGGGACCTTCTTCACCAAGGAATTACGCAAGTGATGCTTCGGCGGCAAGCCGTTTCTGAATGCCATTATCGCGGCGTTTGAATCGCACCGATCTACCTCGAACATAAGGAGACGGAACCGGTCTACATACGCCCGAATCGACTCTCCCGTCTGCATCTGGACCTTCATAAGGTCGCCAAGGTCCTTCTGTTGTTTTCTGCTGCAGATGAAGTGTTCTGCAAACAAAGTTCCGAGCTCTTCGAAGCAGCGGATCGATCCTCCAGGGAGCTGGTGGAACCAGCTCAGAGCTGCCCCTTCGAGGCTGGACGGGAACATGCGGCACATGAGCTCATCGTGCTGTTCGTAAAGTGCCATAGCATGTCGGAAGCCCAGCACGTGGTCGAAGGGGTCGGTCGTCCCATTGTAAAGTCTGAACTTTGGCTGTACGAACTTCCTAGGAGGTGCGCTGTGCAGGATGCGGTGGACGAAGGGCGATTCGAATCCTTTCAGAGCTCTTGTAACAAACTCCCGATCACGCGTGCTGGTCATCTCGCTCCTGTAAGTCCTCCTTGCACGCCCCTGATGCTCCTGTTCATAGCCGTCGTCAGACGAGGCCGAGTATCGGTCTGGACTCTGGTAGCGTTCTCGCCTGCCCGTATGGCGAGTGTTGGTTCGCTTCCTTCGTCTTTCTTGGTGCGGCGAATGGTCGCGCTGCTCACCGCGATCCTCTTTCGTGCGATTCCCTTCGGGGGGACGTCGGGTATGCCCTGCTTGTCGCCACGACGGTGTCCTCCACCGGATGAGTAGACCAACTCGTGGCTTCGCACATTCGCCTTTCTGCTCTGACGATCACGATCACGCGGTTCCTCGCCTGCTCTGAATGAATTCGGCTGGTCCCGAGCCTCTGGTGGGGGCGGCGGTGGCGTCTTTTCTCCGCGCTTCAAGAACTGCAGCATCAGTTCCTCCATATGTTCGAAGCGTTGGCTCATAAGTTCCATCTCGTTCGCAAGATCGCGCCCGGCCTCGGGGGTTGGGCCTTGGGAAGATGATCCGACTTGTGCTTTACCTTTCTGCGGAGGGGGATCGTCGGGGGTCACCCTTCCTTCCTCCACATCATGTTCGTGGACCGTGGATCGAGTCCTCGCCACCATCTTTTCCGGTAGATTTTCTGGGACGGCCTTTTGTTCAAGAATGTCCCACAGACGGCGCCAAATGTGGTGGGCGAATTTCTCATAATTGTAATAAATGATACCTAATTATTGACATTATTTTGAAATGGTTGGAATTCTTCACTTAAATGCGAGAATGATTGAACTGAGCATTCACCCCTTCCTGGGAGGATGGTACAATGATGTATTATTTGTGATTGTGAATGGCAAAAACCAGTGTAGTATTCATAAATAATAGTTTGGGACAAGGATATAATTTCAAAATTTGATAAGGGTAAAATTGTTAACTGAAAGTTTTTCATTGTTTGGTACTTTTATAGGTAGTATAGATATAGATATAGATGTTATGACTTAAAAAGTATGAAAACTCAATGAAATAAAAGAAAATGCATTGACTTCATGTTCCTTTAATAGAATCCATCAAATCTACTAAAATAAAGCATACTTTATATTAAAACATTCTTAAGTTGATAAATTGATCTAAACTATTTAAAATAGATACGTAATATATATATATATGTGGTGGGCGAATTTCCTTGTTCGTCCTCCTGGGCCGGATCCTGGTCGATCCGGGCTTTTGAGTTGGTTCCGGGGAGATGGTGCGGGTCTGAGCTTCCGACTTCACCGATCCGGTTAGCCCCGCAGATCCTCCTCGCTGTTTGCAAGTCAGACAGCTCCTCGTCGGCTTCGATCCTCAGGTACCTGCAACTCACACCAGTGTGGTGCCGGCTA
Source organism: Acorus calamus (assembly GCA_030737845.1). Lineage (NCBI taxonomy): Eukaryota > Viridiplantae > Streptophyta > Magnoliopsida > Acorales > Acoraceae > Acorus > Acorus calamus. The sequence continues at coordinate 10,087,814 of CM060864.1, read as the reverse complement.
ACGCCCCTCCGACGCTCAAGTCAGTGATCCTTCTTGTTAGAAGAACCTTCAACCCAAAGAGGGAAAGAATGAGAGAGAGTGGAGTGTGTTGCGCATACCTTATGAGGGCGGGGTAGCCTCCTTTTTATACTGGATTGGGGCGTGCCGATTGGACCTCGGGGGGGGGGGTACCCATAACGTGATGTGGTACCCCCTGTATGGCCTACCGATTCGGGACACGTGGCACCTAGGGATCATCATTCGCCTGTAACGGTTTCCCTGACGCACTGTCCTTTAAGATGTCAGAGAATATTCCATTTGATAACTGTTTTGCTCTTAGTGAAGGGGTTCATGTCCGTCCAGCCGTTCAATCGTGAACAGCGTTGTGCCCTTTGAACGTGGTGGACTGCCACGATTTTGACCGCCCTCGTGGCTACACGAATTAAACCTTCAGCACTCTGTTCGGGCAGTCTTACCCGTGTTGAGCCGTACTCGGGCATATGTCCTGCCCGTCCTGACTCTCCTTTGTTACCTCTGGGCTTGTAAGGCCCATACACTTTGCGGGCAGTGGTGTCCCATCCTGGTACTGCCCAATGGGCCTGAACTCATGGTTTGGCTTGTGGGCTCATCGGTTGAGAGATGGGCCCGGCTGTGTTTTGTTTCCCGTTCTTTGTCTCGGTTAAATTCGCCTCCTACAATATATATATATATATATATATATATAGAGAGAGAGAGAGAGAGAGGGTCGATTACATGCGGCGAACGGCGGGTGCGACAGCGATCACGGGCCGTTGATCACAGGTCCATCGCATCCGACGGTCGGATGCGATTCATATCGACCGTCGGATGCAATGGACCCGTGATCGGATGGCCCGTGTTGTGGCCGCGCCCCCGTTCGCCGCACCTAATCGTTTCACTATATATATGTGTGTGTGTGCGCGCGCTATGATTTTTTGGTGAAAATAAATAACAGGCATTAACAGAGCATGACATGGTTTATCAATATGGAGCCAAAAATTTAAACACAAAATATGTAGATCATTTAAAAAAAAACACTCTTTCATAACCTTTAATTTGTTCTTATCTTCTTTTCTTGGTAAGATTAATTTATTCTTACCTTTCTTCTCGTGAGATATATACCACCACAAAACAATATATGGCAACATGACCACCACTATAATAATCTATTGCTTTATTATTAAGGGGAAATTACCCCAACCTTTTAGTTTTCTTTTTATTCCCCCGTAAATTTAGTAATTATATATATCATGTTTATTCTAAATTTAAGATTTTAAATCAGGTTTAGATAAATCACAAATATATTTTTAAGATTTCAAAATCCCATTTAAGAAAATCTTATTTATGTTAAACTTTTGATAATAAAAAAATTAAAGAAATTCCTTAAATTTATCTGAATTGAATTCTATAAAAATTATTACATTATTTTTATTATATATTAAAATATAATTACATTGTCTGCAAAAATTTTTTATCATATGTACTAAATGGAATGAACGTTTGCATTTTCAATTATAAACTTTTCATCTTATTCATATCAATTGTATAATTATGGATAATCTATATTACTATATAAAAGTCTCTTAAACCAAAAATCTGCTATTTGACCTTTTTGCCCTTATCAATTCATTCAATCACATTACAGTCCATTCACATCACTTTAATGACAACCATTTTTTTATTTTACCCTTACATTTCTATTCAATTATATTAAAAGCCATTTACATCATTTTAATCTCATTTATAATATTCTATAATACATATATTTCATCATGTAACACATTTATTAACTTATATTTAAAATTGGTTATCATAATATTAATTGGATAGTCCTACATTTATATTCAATCATATGAAAATCCATTTACAACAATTAAATTTCATTAATAGTTTATTCTAACACATACATTTCATCATGTGACATATTAACTTATAGTTAAATTTGGTTATCATATCATAATATTATTAGGATAAGAGGTTCCTTTCATTTTTTCATTTTACCCCCTAAATTTCTATTTAATTCCATGAAAATCATGGTATTATCATAGTATCATCAGGATAATGAAATACATAAAAAATGAAAGGATATTTAAAATATAATCCGTTGTTAGAATATATTTTGCACTCTATATTGATTATATGAAAATTGTGTTACCACATATTTGTAAATAAATTCATAATCTTATTTTTATTAATTTAATCTATATTTTATTTTACTATATAAAAGTCTCTTAACAAGAAAAACAAACATTTGATTATTATAAACATTATTTTCATTAATTACTATTAAAACTTTTAAATGAAAATTAATCACTCATCAAATCTAGAAAATACATCATGACCCTAAAATTAACATCATTCCACTTCCTTCCTAATGTTTCAAATCCCCTCACCTTCTCCTCCTCAATCATCACCATTCTTAATAAAGGTCCGTGGATCTATCGACTCTCTCTCTTTCTCTCTCTCTCTTTTTGCTTTTCGGTTGATCATTCGTTTGTTTATTGATTGGGCTGTGTGCTTTTGTTTGTGTGTTTATTTTATAGAATTTTGTGACAAAGCCAGATATATTTTATAGAATTTTTCATTTTACTCTTACATTTCTATTCAATTCCATTAAAATTTATTTACAGCATCTTAATCTTATTTATAGTATATTATAATACATACATTTCATTATGTAATATATTTATTAACTTATATTTAAAATTGGTTATCATAATATTAATAGGATAGTCCTACATTTCTATTCAATCCTATGAAAATATATTTACAACATTTTAATTTCATTCATATTTATTCTAATACATACATTTCATCATGTGACATATTAACTTATAGTTAAATTTAGTTATCATATCATAATATTATTAGGATAAGAGGATTCTTTCATTTTTTCATTTTACCCCCTACATTTCTATTCAATTCCATAAAAATCATAGTATTATCACGATAATGGAATACGAAAAAAATGAAAGGATATGCACAATAATCTATTGTTAGAATATATTTTGTACTCTATTTTGATTATATGAAAATTATGTTAGCACATATATATAGATAAATTCATAATCCTATTTTTATTAATTTAAACTATATTTTATTTTACTATATAAAAGTCTCTTAACAAGCAAAACAAACATTTGATTATTATATACCCCTACTAATCACTCGAAAATATTATGACAACAATCTCTTCACATTCATTTAATCCCATGACATTCATTCTAAAACTTTCACTCAAAGAATTTACCCCATTCAATTAATAAAATTCCTCCAAACCCTTTCTTAATAAATAATTCATAATTCCCACACTGTTTCACACGAAAGCATTATTTTCAATTTACCCCCTCCAATTTGTTATCTTGGGATAAGTAATGTTAAGATCCAAGTAATATATGTCAATTTCCAGAAAGTATCATAACAAAAATTCGAGGGACTAAATTAAAATATTATATTATGCGACACACTCAATAAGACTTAAAATAAGTCTCAGTAAAATATAAAAAATTCGATTTAGTTCTTTTGATGACCAAAATGCTCTTGTTTTTTCTTGAAAATTTTTCTGCTATCATATACTCACAAACATATTAAAAAATGGTACAACTCCCTGAAAACTTATGAAAATGAGAAAACATTTATGTAAAAATCTCCTTAAAATCAACAACAAATCTGGTTAGTGTCTTACAGTAATTTATTAAATAAATTGTAAAAGGGTATTTCAACTACAAATCTGGTTAATTTCAATTACAATAGGAGCTAAAATAGATATCGTCTAAAAATATTTAGTGATTTTCATAAGTTTTTAGAGAGAGATATCAATTTTTCAAAAATAAGGAGTGGGAACATTTTTTAACTTTTAATATGTAGTTAAGATCAACCATGTACTTGGTTAATTGAGGTGATGGTAGAGACTGAAACGATATTTTTCTAATAACATAGGGATCTGTGGTGATTTTTTTTATTTTACATGGGCTAAAACCAATTTAGCTAACTTTGTAGGACCTATATCGATTTTTCCCAAAATTAGAAAGGTTAATATAAGCCATGTATGTATGGTAGTGTGTTCCATCAAATTCATTTTGTATTATATGTTTTTCAAATCATATCTAATATATCCTACATTATCTCTAACAAAGTTAGTTTTTTTTAAAAAAAAATCTTACTCCTGTCAATCATATTCTAATTATCATATTTACTTCTATTTTTGTGGTATATTTTTAATCATTTATTATTATATTTTTGTATGTATGTTTATAAAAATAAATCCATATTTTTTTAAAATAAATTCAATACATTACCCAATATATCCTACATTATCTCTAATGAAAATGATTTTAAAAAAAAATTCTTACCTGTGTTACTCATATTCTCATTAGTATATTTACTTGAATTTTCTGATGTATTTTCAATCATATGTTATTATCTTTTTTTAATATATTCCCTTCCTATAATTTATTTAAAATTTATATATCACACTTTTTTTTATTTTTTCTATGGTTCACTTTTTCTTTCCTATTTTTAGGGATGGCAATAAGTTGGGTTGGGGTCGGATTTATCACAATCCAAACTTAACAAATATCCCCAATATTAAATTTTATTTCTGCTCCATCCCACCTCGGGTTTTATAATTTGAAATTCATATCCACTCCATTACATTTCGAGTTTTCCATCTTAATATTTGTATCCGCCCCACCTCACCCCACCCCACCCCATTTAAAGTAAGTTAAATTGATCGATCACTGTATTTAATATAATAAAAATATTATATGATAAAATAAAATTATTTTTGATATGAATGCGGATTATATTTATGAAATTAACTTCAATTTGAATACTAAATATCAAAATAGTAACATTAATATAGAGATATTAGATTTCTTGCATTTAGAGTTATTATTATGAAAATGTTATTGTAACTAAATTGTTTAACATTAATATTAATCAAAATATATTTTAGACTTTGTTTATGTGCATCTGCACATGCACAACAACTAGTATAATATAGAAGTGTATAGGACTATGCATCTGGTACTTTTTTATAACGGCATCTCGTACTTTCTTTAATTTCTACATTTTGTTATTTTTATGACCAACTATTCACCTAATATTTTTTATGCAAATTAATTGACGCATTAGCTGTACAAATTTAATTTCATGCAAACCATTAACACTGTTTCGCGGCCCTAATATATATTAGTAAAAATCAAACAAAAATATTCAAATAAAAGTCTTTTATGCATCTCCTCTAAGTTCTATAAATATAATATAATAACAGCACATTTTTCTTCTAAGGAAAGATATGGACGAGAGAACCCAACAGCTATAAATGTCACGTGGAGACGTGACCTCACCTCACCCTCACCCCGGAGGGGGAGGGAGACATTTGAAAAACAACTAATTTATTAACAGTAATGTGTAGTATCACAAACTAGTACAACGCTACAAAGATTATCTGCATCGACATATAATTCGGTACGATACCTCACATCATCCGATAGCCGTCTCCCGAGTAGTCCTCATCCTAGTGGCCATCCATGGTTGGTACTCGAGCCTCGTATGGTAGTGACATCATATTGTGGGCATTCCCAACGATACGGCATCACCCGTGGTTGGTATACTTAAGCCTTGTATGGCAGTTACGTCGTATTCTGGGCATTCTCAATGATGCGGTGGCATAAAGCAAGACAGATTCGACACTGGGTAGCTTCGACGCACGATGATGTAGGAAAATAATACTCCACGCTCACGATATCATCCGGTAGCCCTCTCCCTTGCGGCCTTCCGATGCGGCGGCACCACCTAGGGAAGCTTCGATGCTGGGCAACTTCGACGCACGATGATATGGAGAGGAAAACACTTCAACCTCATCCTCGCATTCACCCCTAGGGGTGACATGGGACTATTGGAAAAAAAAATCAATACGAGATAGGGGAGAAGCATTCTACGCTCACAATACGATCCTCAATGATCAACTATAATCATCTAGCAATTAACAATGCTAATGAATTCTCTTGAATTGCCATACAGATGCATCACTTGGACGCGGAAAAAATAGTTAAGTTCTCGCACTTAACAATGAGAATGCATGATCCTAAAGGCGGGGGTCATCCACGCGCCTATCACAGATAGACCAAGCATAATATTGTCATCGCTATCGCATAATGAACACCGATACAATAATGAACTTTCATGAATTCCCATAGAGATGCATTACTCGAATGCAGGGCAAATAATTACTACATTTGCAAACTAAAACAGAGTATGATCCTGACAACAACAGATCATAGATATGCCTATCACTGATAAGGCCAAACAATTAAACATACACACAATTATCACATGAGATTTTCTATCACAACAAAGTGCATTGACCACATGTCCAAAGAACATAGCATTCAAGAATTAACTGCATTTCCTAAATCAATCAGATGATTCCACTATATGCACAAGATAATAGTGAGACCCATTCATTAGCTATCAATAAGTACAAGCATATGGAATTAGATTCCCTAAACAAGCGGGGAATCAACGAATGACAATGCTAAGTAACTTATGAAATAAATAAATTCACCACTCCTCATATAATATTCTAAGGAAATGAAAGAAAATCGCATTTCCTAACACAACCAAAGTTCACCACTATAATTTAACATGACTCATCCAATATCAAGTAGAGGCAAAAAAGACACATCTAAAGTTCAAGGTAAATGCAAAACATCAAACAAACAAGAATTTCATAATTGAATGAGTCTGAACTACATTCTCAGTAGGAGGAGGTTACTTAGAGACATACACAATAGTATAAGAAAAACACTATGTAATTTATTAACATAAGGTCATGCCATATTCTATACTTCATGATATATAAGATACTACAAATAATACTAATAAATATCGGATCCTACATATCATAATTCACATATAAACCTAGCATGCAAGTTATCTAGCATAGTATGGATCTGATATAGAAATATAATCCAGGAATCAAGATTGAGTATAGCTATACAGCCCCATGGGTGCGCTATGTAGGACTACATGCATCGAACACATCTCAAAAGGGGTGGATCAAACCGCTCACAGGTACTTGAATAATTGCGCGTCCGGTCTACGAGATTTGTAAGACATAACCAATGATGCTCAATTAAATATAAAGTATTTTGACACATATACAAGCCTATTTCATCAAGACAACAACTCCTAATATTGCCCACACCATGCATAATAACTCTTTGACACATAATTATGCAAAAATTGGTACATCTACTACAACTAGCCCTAAACTTTGGTCTCCACGGCACAAAATACACATTAAAAAATTCTGACATAAATCACACACATTCTACGACATGTTGGGATCATAATCTGTGAAGATATTATAACTTAATGTAATCTCTAAATGACCAAAATAAAATATTTCCATAAACTGGTTAATTCCTATGCGAATCTGGACAGTCATTACAAAACATGTTATAGCTTACCACACAAGTAATATTATTGACACTAAATTTCATATATAACATGTAGACATATAGATGATCATATCACATGATGACATAAGTCTCAAAATATGCCTTCAGGTACCAGTTTCATAAGGATTTGCATAAGATAGAAATCTGTCTTACAACAACACAAAACCCCGAACAACAAGAAAGGGGAAAAACACATACAACAGAACTTGTACATCCTTGCTGACCACCCAAAACACTAGATAGCAACACTCATACTTCTTTGAACCATAAATACAAACACCTATATGGCACAACGGGGAGGTGAAGATACCTTGGGAAGAAGAGAAGAGGGTGCACATAAGGGCTCCCACCATCACCATTACCATCACATGCTACCAGCCCTACACACACTCTTTCTCACAATAAATAACACACATACATTCAGCCCTATTTCTCAGCACAAACGGACACACAAATAGCACCAAAAAGGGGGAAAAGAATGACCTTTGGGAGGAAGAGGAAGAAGAGGTGGTTGGGGCTTCATAAGCACAAACACACACACTACCTTCTCCTCCTACACTCCACCACTTTGGTTCCCTTGCATTTCTCTCAGTGAGATCGCCTCGGACGACCACTCTCTCTTTTAATATAACCAGCCACCCCCACTGACTTAGCATTTCAATGGAATTCACAAATCCACCAAATTACCAAAATTGCCCTTCCTTAGAAACATGTGCAGTCTTGACTAGAACAGCCATAACTTTCACAATCTAGCACCGAATTGTACAATTCAAAATTCTTTGGAAATAAAAGAAAATTATCTACAATTTTTTATTTATGCCAAGATCTAATAACACCACCAGCTATTTCAAAATGTGAGCTAAACATCGAACAGAGCTGCTGCCAGGATTTTCCCATCCCACAGGGTATAGTTGAAAAAATGCTCATAACTTTTGCTACATGAATTCAGATGATCTAATTTCACTTTTGTATGAAATCTAACTAAAAAATTAACATCCCATGATAAAATCATATTTAAACTACTTCATTTTGGGCATTAACAAAATTAAATCTGAATATTAATCGGAACTACATAATTTCTTAAACGACGTCAGAATGCGATGAAAATTTACAGATATGCCAATGGTAGTACTAGAAGAACAATTATGTAGTTAGATTTTAATATTGAGCAGCCAAACTTTTAATATAAATAAAAACACGATATTTGACCGCCAAAAAGTGAGTCAGTCTTAACATCAACAATCAACATCTCTAGGTGCGTTTGGTTGCGCGATTGCAAAACTGATTCTGCAGGAATCTGCGATTGCAAACCTGATTCTGCAGGAAGCTCACTTTCTCAGCTTTTTGAAATCGCAGTTTTTGGACACTATTTGCCTGCAATCGCTGGGTTTAAAACTGCGATTACAAAACTGTTTGGTTGCGCGATTGCAAACGCAGCTTCCTGTAATCGCAATCGCAGCACAATCGCGCAACCAAACGCACCCTTAGGGCATACATATGTAAATGGCATACATATCTTTTTCAAAGATTGAGACTAATTATTTGTTTTTTTTATAGAAAAAATATGATCATTTTTATTTTATAAAAATACACAATGTCTAAACATGAGTAAGAGGACAGAGGTAAATTATTTGTTAAATCATATAAAATAAAACAAAACCATATTGTCCAACTCAAGAGTTATTAGTTGAGAAAATGGGACAATGTTGTCTTTGCATATTGTTGGAATTATAGTTTCCTCTTACACTAAAGATACACCAACCAACAAAAAATATTAAAAAAAAAGTCAATGAATCCCATAAACATACATACAAATGTATGTTGAAAGGTTAATTGAAATTACATATAGTTTAATACAATGTGGAGTAGTATAATGATAAAGGCCATGTACCAGTACTTCATAAGCGTGAAACGTATGCCGACTCTGTACATCTTTTCGTAAGCACAAAAACAAATCTTAGAAAAACTCAATTTCAATTTATAGTGATTTGTACACATCATTCTCATGTTTATATAATGTGTTCTGACTTATAGAATTAGAAAATTCAATGACAGAAAAGGAAATATCTAAGTTCATATATTCCTTTAGTAGAGTTATTAAAACTCCATGAAATCTACTAAAACAAAAATTACTTATATTAAAGCATTCTTGATTTGATAAATTGTAGACTACCTAAAATGAATCCAAAATCATAAAATAAATCAATAAAATGTGTCATTAAATTTGTATTAGATTAATTGTCTCCTTTTCTCATATCAAATTTGCATCACGTAAGCTAGGTCCTAACACAAGGAACTGTGTAGAATATATGTATATATATATTATTAAAGGGAAATTGATCCATATTTTCATTGATGTTTTTTACCCTCTCAAACATTTATTAACTGTCTGCAAAATTTAAGATTTCAAATTAGATTTAGATGAATCATAAATATATTTGAAGATTTTAAAATCATATTTAAGTAAATCGTATCAATATATTCATTCAAATTCTAATCATTCAAATTAAAAATATTTGTTAAATTTATCTGAATTGAATATTCAAATGTTGATAATTCAAAGTTAAAGATATTCAATAAATCTATCTCAATTGAGTTTTACAAAGATTAGTTACTTTATTTTTATTAAACATAGAAAAATATGCATTATATGATATACAAATCTATTACCCTGTATGTTAAATGGAATGAGTTTTTTGGATAGTTAATTTTTTATGAATATTTCATCTATGTTGTGTTATTACTATCAATATTATAGTAAATATGGTATACTTACATTGACCTGCATTTGGCACGTGTATATAACTTGTGTGTGTGTGTGTCCTAACATGCTTTGGACAAAGGGTGCATGTGGAGAGGGACTGTTTGTTGGTCGCCTTGTAGCTACGCTTGTTGGGAGATTATGTTGTGGTCTTGGGTAAATCTACTACCTAAGCTTCTCTGAACCCCCTTCCTTCCTCCCCTTTTCTCCCCCTCTTTTTTTCTTTTCCCTACAGTATTATTTTCCTGGGATGTTGGGCATGTACTCCTTTCTATTTAGGGCATTGTTACACTTAGTTTTTTTTGTTTACATTTCAAAATATAGTTCTATATACCTCGTTAGAAATCAAATGAAATATATATCTTATTGGATGATGTCTATATCTCATTAAAAATTTTCTTATACTTACTAAAAATGAGTTAATTCAACTCGAAATGAGATTGATATACACTTTTGATTAAAACATATACATCATTAGATGATGTTTACTATTTTTTTTTAAAATGAAAACATGTGTGGTCTGAGTTCTTGTTGATAAAAATAATTGAGTCTAATATTTTTCTTCTTGTTAATATAAAGAAGTTATTTTTTTATAATAAAAAAATATGCCTTCGACAAAGGGTGTAAAATATATATTATGTAGTGGTTTGTTGTGGAAAATAAATAACAGCGTTGTTAAACACCTGTCTCTCATTCACAACAGTGGGGTGACTTTATAACCCTTCTCACTAAATTTAAAAAATTTGAATTTGGAAGGCTGAGTGTCATTTATCTCTTACACCCTTTCATAACAAGGGTCATAACTCGGTCATAATAGGATTACCAAATAATCCAATATGAATTAGGTGTAAGCGGAATGCAAAGAAAAAACATCAGGAAGCTCAAAATGGACAACATCAGCCAAAATTTAAATAATTTAAGACCAAAATATTGATTTCGCGCATGCAATCCGGGTGAAAGTTGGAGGTGAGTGTTCATGGGCCAAAATCCAAAGGAAAAGGATACACGCAATCCTCATTGCAGTCCCAATTACAGTTCATCCTATTTTTATTTTTCTTAAAAATTATACATTTGTTGTAAAATATTGTAAATATGGATGACCACTATGAATATTCTCTTTGATTCTTTGTAACCTCTCATCCTTATTTTAAGGGATTGATAAAATCAAATCCCCTTTTATTATATCTTGTAATATTGTGTTTGTTGCCTATAAATATAGGCATGCATTGTATTCTAGACATACTGAAAAAATACAAAAAATAGCCACTATTTCTCTCTCTTCTTTTTCTTTTGGTTGATCCTCTCTTTTGGTTGGTATATTGAATCTTATTCTTTTACTTAGATTTATAGCACGTTATCAACACGAATGTGTAGAACCAGAAGTTCTCACAAATAAATTATAGTTCTAGATTTTTCTGTGTATAACTAGAAGTTCTTATAAAATAATAATAATAGAACCAGAAGTTCTAATCTTATATGCAGAACCATAAGTTTTTACAAAATAATAATATAACTAAAAGTTCTAATCTTATATGAAGAACAAGAAGTTCTTACAAAATAATAATAGAACTAGAAATTCTAATCTTATATGAAAAATCATAAGTTCTTACAAAATAATAATAGAACCATAAGTTCTAATCTTATATGATGAACAAGAAGTTCTTACAAATTAATAATAGAACCAGAAGTTCTAATTTATTTTATATAGAGAACCAGAAGTTCTAATTAAATTTTATATATAGAACCAGAAGTTCTAATTAATTTTATATACAGAACCAGAAGTTCTTATTTTATATATAGAGCCAGAAATTTTAATTTTATATGTAGAACCAGGAGTTCTTACAAAATAATGAAAGAACCAGAAATTTTAATCTTATATATAGAACCAGAAGTTCTACCTTTATATATTCTGTTAAATGAGTTCCACTATTTTTGGGATGAATTTCTTTTAACCGATACTAAATATCTGTTATGGGTGAATGATGATCGGTTATCTGCCAACGAGTTTGATAAAGAGGATACTTTTATAATATTGCATATATGATGCTTTGGTACAGATGTCATCCATGCAAACATTTAAATGGTTTAAAGAACCATATATTCTTTAAATTTTATATATAGAACCAGAAGTTCTAATTAATTTTATATACAAAACCAAAAGTTTTTATTTTATATATAGAACCAGAAGTTCTAATCTTATATGTAGAACCATGAGTTCTTACAAAATAATGAAAGAATCAGAAGTTCTAATCTTATATATAGAATCAGAAGTTTTACCTTCATATATTTTGTTAAGTGAGTTCCATTATTTTTGGGATGAATTTCTTTTAACCGATACTAAATAAATCCTTTGTAATCTGTTGTGGGTGAATGATGATCGATTATTTGCCAATGAGTTTGATGAAGATGATATTTTTATAATATTGCATATATGATGCTTTGGTACAGACGTCATCCATGCAAAAATTTAATTAATGTTGGGCTTTCGGTTAACAATATGTAACTTGGGCTCCCATTATGCAATTAATGATGAATCCTGTGAAACTCATATTATGAAATAATGGTTGATTCGGTCAAATCAATGATGATGGCAGATTTGTAATTACTAAGATGGTTAGTTATACTTGATTCGTTACCATGCATGCATGTATGGGATTTTTATGTCAACCTGTTGTCATATATATAATCGAGTTATTGTTTTTGTTAATGTCTCATAAACTACATTTATGAATGACTTGGTGATAAAGGGGTTGACATGACATTAGCTTTCATCTATATTCATATTATGTCATTTATTATTAATTTTGCATCAACGATTGTTCATTTTTTTTCTTTGTAGAATCACATACATGATGACCTGAAAAATGAACGCAAAGACCTATTAAACATGTGACTCCCTGAAGGAATGTTATGATCACCAGAAGTGGTCATGTATTTTCAAAGGCATGCCATAAATAACTAAATCTAAATATTCAAGACTATTGATAATGAGAGTTTCAAAGCCATTATTGAGAGATGGTCCTGAAGACCTTAATATAATATATGCATTCATTTAATTTTGAGATATTGACATTATTATTTAGAACTGAAATGTCTTTATCTTTATTATTTTGCATCATGATATTTTTTATTTTTATGATTATTTAATGTTAATTTATTAAAATATTTCTCATATTTTGAATGACTGAATTTTATTATCCATTTTAAAGGTATGGATCGGGAAATTATAACAAATAGTGACATTTGTCTGATAGATAGTGCAACAACTCATACCATTCTTAAATCAGAAGTTTTTTTTTCTGATTTAGTATGCAATTCAGCTAAGGTATCCACCATTGAAACAAGCAATGAAGGTAACAAAGAATTTATCTGCATTACTTCTAGTGTTGGAATCCTGAAGCTTACACTAAAAATATTCTATGCACTATCCATGGGGTTATACCATACATCACTCAGCGTTGTAGAAACACTCTGTCATAAGCCTAATATTAGGTATTCCTGGAGCCACCACCTTACCCTACCTAGTTATTACCATTGTACCCCTTGCTCACAAGGTAAACTTATCACTAGACCTTCTTTTCTTAAAATCGCATCTGAGTCTTCATCTTTTTTACAAAGAATCCATGGTGATATTTGTGGTTCAATTCATCCTCATAGTGGACCTTTCAAATACTTATAGTTTTAATTGATGCTTCTACTCATTGGTCACATGTCTGCTTACTTTCTATTCGTAATTTAGCATTTGTTAAATTACTTGCTCAAATTATTAGACTTAGAGCACATTTTTCTGATCATTACATTAAGTCCATTCGATTAGATAATGCAAGAGAATTTAATTCTCAAATTTTTGCTGATTATTGTTTATCACAAGGTATTGATATTCAACACCCAGTCCCTCATGTTCATACACAAAATGGTCTAGCAGAATCTTTGATCAAACGTTTGCAACTTATTGCAAGACCTTTACTCATGCAATCCAAATTACCCATGTCTGTGTGGGGACATGCTATCTTGCATGTTGCTAAGTTAATTAAATTTAGGCCAACTGCTTATCACCCTTTTTCACCTTCACAATTTGTGTCAAGCTGTCAACCCAACATTTCACACTTGCATAAATTTGGTTGCGCAGTGTAAGTTCCTATCCCACCAACACAACGTACAAAATGGGTCCCCAACGTATTTTGGGAATATATGTTGGTTATGATTCTCCTTCTATCATTCATTATTGTGGAGGTAAAAATCTGCACTATGACACGTGTCGTGTAATGGCGACGTGTGAGCCAGCTAGCATGAGTCCCATCTGACCCGACCCACGAAATGCGACGTCATCTGGAGTGCTAACACGATTAGACTTAAGGATCTAGTCGGACAGTCAGTTATCTGGAGAAAGGATGGCACCTCGAGTAATCTAAAGCACGACCAGACGACAGGACTGATCAGGCAACCTTATTACTCAGGTGCGAGTAATCTAAGGCACGACAAGACGATAGGTCTGGTCGGGCGACCTTATTACTCAGGTGCGAGTAATCTAAGGCACGACCAGACGACAGGTCTGGTTGGACGACCTTATTACTCAGCTGCGAGTAATCTATGGTACGACCGGAGGACAGATCTGGTCGGTCGACCTTATTATTTAGGCACGAGTAGTCTAAGACACGACCAGATGACAGGTCTGGTCGGATGACCTTACTTCTCAGGAAAGTATGCGGAGGCATAAACGCACGAACAAATATATCAAGACACACCAAACAGACGTTAAAACGGTCAGAAGACCCTCAAACGTCTGTAATCGCCACGTTGGTACTTAATGCCCATTATCATCGAAACGTGGGTAATTAAAGACGACGTGGAGAATAAATGCAAGGAATGTTTTCCTAAAAAATAGTCCATTATCTCTTAGTGGCAAAACGGTTATAAAGTAACCAACTGAACTACGTGAGACTTGATCCCCCAATGATACGTAGGCAGCCTATAAAAGAGGTCGCGTGACAGTACTCTTACGGCTAGGAGAAGAGGATCGGATCGAATCAGCAATCGAGAACTATCATCGTATTGTCTGATTCATTTGATATAGCCATGCACAGTCTCTCCCTTTCCACCAACAAATCTCATTTCCGTATAATCCTACCACTAAAAACCCATTATCCAAATCTTTTTTGAAGTTTCCAATCTCAGAAATTAAAAATTTAACTTTGAGGGGAAATTATCCTCTTCAATTATGTAACACCCTAGGTTTATACAGTAAGAAATTGTCTGCTTTGTCCCTAATGGGCTCACGGGTTTAAAACGCATCTTAGTGTGTAAGAGCTGTGCTCACATATAAGTACAGATTATCTCCTCTTATTATGCGATGTGGGACTAAACACTCTCACCCTCACCCAATCCATAGACTTCTTGGAACTCTTGGGTCTGGGCCAGGCGACACACATCCACCGTCATCCAACCTTTGGAGGATGTGTTGAGCTCAAGCGATTTTGGGAAGGAAGTGGCGAATATGCTTGTCCGCATCATACATGACGGGTAATTTTTCAATATTTATGCGAACTGTATCTCGGATTTCATTCATAGGAAGGCAAGCACGCTTGGACCTCAGTATCAGATGTTGAGAATTACAGTGAAACTTGAAGACTTAGTTATGTTGTTTTGTGACGATACATTTTTCTTGATCGATTAATTATATGACCATGAATCTTGAGAATGTTGAGTGCAATAGTCCAACAGACATGTCAGATTTATGCGTGATGTGTCTTGAAAAGTTGATGGACTTTGAAAAAACAAGCACATGTCTATGGACATGTGTTTCAGGGGAACTGTATAGAGAGATGGTTGAAGAGAAAACCAACATGTCCCATGTGCAGGTCCCATATGACGCCTCCGGAGGTCAAATTCACAATCATAAAGAATCAACTATCGTGGACATGTGTGACAGACTTGCGACCTGATCCATATCACTCCTGATGCAGGATGGCTACTCAAATGAGTGAGATACAATGGACCTAGTGGGCAGCTCTTTTTTTTCTCTGAAAAATCATTATGATGTGACTTGATTTAGATAAATTTCATGAAAAAATTGATAAATTTTAATAAGTTCATACATAGTTTTAATTGTTAGTTGGGTTTGACATTGGTATCTATGAGAAAAGTACCTAGAGTTTCATTTTTAATTATTAATCCTTGTTTGCTTCGCCAATGGCTTAATCGATCATAAAAATTATTGTACGACGATGAAAGCCAATTCGACAATTTTTTAAAGTTGATATTCTCTTATTACTTGTCTAAGAATTTTTTATTATGTTTTTATCTTATTATAGAATATAATTATAGTTCTAATAGTTACAGCACCCATTTAAATGAACTACCCTAAAACACTCTTTCAATTAATTACGGTCAATGGTAATTTTTTACATGATTAATTTCGAATAGTTAAATAATTACTTCAGGACTTAATGTGTATCACTCCTCATTTCAATTTTTCGGTTAGAACAATCAGACCCATGATATAGGTACGGCCATGAGCCCTGAACATGACCCACTTTATCCAATTTAGCTGTCAAGGCGCGTGCTCAATCCAATAGAAAAACCGGCAAAATCCCACGTAGACCTTAATTTATCTATTCTTGTATCATTGTATTTTACAAATTTGACATTGATCACTCTATAATAGTGTATGAAGTTGTAAAACAAACTAAATGTATCGGCGTCCAATCCCCAAATACCCCTTAAAATCATATCCTAATTAAATTAATATATAATAAAGAGCATGGTCAATCTCTCTCTCTCCTCATCCATATCTGAAATCACGTATTCACCGCGGTCATCTTCCCATCACTGGTCCCCGTCACCCCACCCATTGCGCTTCTGTCGTTCCATTGTGATACATACGTGAACATAGTTTCTCACTTTAAAATTCTTGAATAGATTTTGATTATAAATTTGATTTATTTATATAAAATTTTACTTAGTGCTTTTTATTAAGTATAAATTTTCTTATACTAAAATTTAATTCAACCCACCCCAAATTTATTTCCTGACTCTGCCTCTGGAGAGGGCATACTATGATGTTAGTTTGTCCCATAAATAAACGCACATGTGCCCGGCCCAACACGGCCTGGATCGCATACGCAAAATTAATATGTTAGAATCAAAATTATTGGAATTTTGGCTCATGTCCATCTGAATTTCTTGATAATTTTTCTTCGCTTTCTGCTTACACGCTATTAGGATCACATTTTTTTAAATCCTATTGTGACCCCATTGTTTCTATAGTTGTACACTTGTTCAGAAAGGGTATGATGTAGGCACACTTTAGCCTCCAAATTCAAAGTTTTTTTTTGCCGTGAGGGTTTGACACATTACATACGCACGTGTAACGTTTGGAATGACTAGGGCTGGTAAACGAGCCGAACGAGCCGAGCTTTGATCTGCTCAGGCTCGGCTCGTTTATTTTTAGGCTCGGCTCGGCTCGTTTACGAGCTTAAATTTGTGTTCAGGCTCAGCTCGGTGAGCTCGTCCAAAGCTCGGTTGAAGCTCGGCTCTGCTCGTTTGTTAAATGAGCCGAGTCGAGCTCGAGCCAAAGCTCGGCTCAGGCTCGTTAGAAGCTAAAATCATTTTTTTAAAGCATTTTATAAATTAATTTTCACAAATCACAACAATTTATAGATGTTCAAAATTCCACACTAAATAACAACATATTCAAAATAAACAAAAAATAAACAACATACTTAAAATTCTCACCTCAAACAACTTTTCATAATTTAACCACCAAACTAATAACAATCCACACATAATTCAACCACACTAATAACAATCCACACATAATTCAAATAATCAACTATACTAATAATAGTCCACATTAATAACAATCCACACTAACACAAATAATAATTCACACTAATAACATTCCACACATAAACGGTCCACACAAATAACAGTCCACACATAATTCAACCACACTAATAACAGTCCACACTAACAAACAGTTCACACTAGTAAACAAACATATTTAATAATAGATAACAGTCCATACTAAAAGGTAACAGTCCACATAGACCACACAAAGAGAAATTCCAGTGAGTCCAAACCACCTTGAACACCTCTGATCAATACCTTTGTAGCAGTCTCTCCATCTTCAATGACAACTTGCATGAATTCTTCCTCGGTGTGTACATATAACATATAAGATAAATGAGATACATATTATGTAATCACTACGTTAATAGAAGAAATGTAGAATATATAATTACTTTATATATCATAAAAAATCTTTATACAAAACATTGAATAACAGTAGAATGAATTGATTGAATTCTCCCTAATCATGAACAAAACATGGATGCTCTGATAACATGAGATTTACGAATACTGAGGAGAAATTTCAGTTCTACAGAGAAAATAATGGTTTGATGTGTAAATCTGTCTTAAGGTGGGGGTATTTTTATTAAAATATATTGTTCTTTGGATTCATATATCAATGGTTGACAATAAATTCAGTCTAAAAAAAAAATCATACACAACAACCTAAAGATGATGTTCATAATTCCTTTGAATATTCTAGAGATTACAATGATATGGCATATATTTAAACCACACACTTCTGAACATATTTTGTATAAACTAAAAAAAACACAGAATCTGTCACATTCGGTCTTCTATATTAAAACAATTGAAATTATGCACTCCATGCATGTGCTAAGTTTCACTGAACTTCCTAGCCAAGGAACACAGCATGTGCTTCTAATAGCACTTCCAATATCTTTTTTTTTTATTGGTACTTTCAATATCATTGATACAAGCATGCACTATTTTTCAATTGTGAACAGGATTGGAATTTACAAATGCACTGTATATATGGACAGACATTCTCATTTAAAAAAATTGTGGGATGTCTAAATAAGAGCTTCTTGTAGGTTTCAGCAGAGCATCTTTTTACAACAGATGAGAAAAAACATATATATGAACAGATACTTGATAATAAAAGGAAACAAAGAGAGACCCAGATGGAATTTTTTACCTCCTTTCAATGAAAAAGTTCTCCTTTCAATCCAAAAGGTCCCTGATTCACCCAAAAAAAGGAAGAGTTATATAAATAAAAAAAACCATGGTGCAACATGTAAATGAGGGTCATGAATGTGAGGTTTTATATAATCTCTCAATGGAAGAGGCAATGAATATGAGATTTTATATGAATAAAGTACCCAAAGAAAAATCAACCATTCAAGACTATTTCAATGGATTTATATTTCATTTTATTAGGCACCACTTTTGTGACTAAAGCAAATCCCTAAAACAGAATCACAAAGATTCATATCATGAGAAAATAATGAAAAAAAGGGGAAGAAATACAATACACCAAATAGAACCCAATATGAATATTATGACATCAAACTAAAAACAGATGAGAAAAAACATATATATGAACAGATCCTTGATAATAAAAGGAAACAAAGAGAGACCCAGATGAAATTTTTACCTCCTTTCAATGAAAAAGTTCTCCTTTCAATCCAAAAGGTCCCTGATTCACCCAAAAATATGAAGATTTATATAAATAAAAAAAACCATGGTGCAACATGTAAATGAGGGTCATGAATGTGAGGTTTTATATAATCTCTCAATGGAAGAGGCAATGAATATGAGATTTTATATGAATAAAGTACCCAAAGAAAAATCAACCGTTCAAGACTATTTCAACGGATTTACATTTCATTTTATTAGGCACCACTTTTGTGACTAAAGCAAATCCCTAAAACAGAATCACAAAGATTCATATCATGAGAAAATAATGAAAAAAAGGGGAAGAAATACAATACACCAAATAGAACCCAATATGAATATTATTACATCAAACTAAAAACAGATGAGAAAAAACATATATATGAACAAATCCTTGATAATAAAAGGAAACAAAGAGAGACCCAGATGGAATTTTTACCTCCCTTCAATGAAAAACTTCTCCTTTCGTTCGATCCTCAAAGGGGTTCTTCTCTATCAATCCAAAAGGTCCCTGATTCACCCAAACAAAAGGAAGATTTAAGGGTTTCAACAGTCACCCGATTTGGATTTGGTGAGATGAAATGGGTTTTTTCGTATACATCCAAGATGAAGAAATAGAGGGACGACTTTAAACGGCTGGGAGAGAGTCAGAGAGAGAGGCGAGAGAGGCTTCATACCTGACTACCTGCGAGAGAGAGAGAGGCTTCCGAGAGAGAGAGAGAGGGATCGTCGAGAGAGGCTTCCGAGAGAGAGAGAGATCGGCGAGAGAGGGAGACGGTGTTGCCGAGAGATGGGTAGAAGACTAGGGTTTCGGGGTTGGGAGTCTTGGAGTTGGAGAGACGGCGAGAGAGGGAGTGAAAGATGAGAGTCAAGAGAGAGACGGCTAGGGTTAGGGTTTGATTGGGGACTCGGGGTTAGTTGGGTTGGGCAGTCGGGTACTCGGGCTGGGCCTGGGCTAAATGGGCTAGTGGGCTGGTAAATGAGGCTCGGCTAAGGCTCGGGCTCGGCTCGGGCTCGGCTCGTTTACAAACCGAGCTTTAAAATTTGTTCAAGCTCGGCTCGTTTATCTAATTGAACGAGCCTGAACGAGCTTTTACCGAACCGAGCCCGAGCTGCT
Source organism: Acorus calamus (assembly GCA_030737845.1). Lineage (NCBI taxonomy): Eukaryota > Viridiplantae > Streptophyta > Magnoliopsida > Acorales > Acoraceae > Acorus > Acorus calamus. The sequence goes on along the minus strand of CM060864.1, from coordinate 10,066,981 downwards.
CGGCTCGTTTACTAGCCCTAGGAATGACATTATCAAATAATTAACTGGCTTACCTCCAAGCCGTCAACCTCTAATGATAAAAAAATCATTCAAACATAAGTTTTCTGTATCAATGTTTAGAATGACATTCAAAACTGAAAGTGGTATCCCAAATTAAAGATATTCGATCGACATTCTTCAGTTAGATTTCTTATAAAAGTGGTGACCCCTTAATGAAATCAAATTAAACACCAACGGTTAGAGTGGTCCACGACAATAAATAAACTCCCACCACTCTTATCCCCTTGGATTGTATCCACAGCTGTACAGATCATCAAAAGAAATCGACGATCAAAAAGATAAAAGATAAAAGAACAGAGAGAGATAGGCCTTCATAATTTATAACGGTAAATATTGGAAGATCTCCTCCCATACTACATTGTGGAACCATAAGTAAATCAATTTATGATTTCATTAATTAAAATCATGACAAACAGACAATCAAATCAACATAAATTTTAAACAATCAAAGATAATACAGACGGTCGCTCTCTCTCTCTCACTTTCCTAAAATTCTCTGAAAAACTAAAAAGACTCTTTCCTTCCTTTTTTTTTCTTTGCGAAACCCTCTGTTGCGTGCTCTGTTTTTGCTGGCTATCTTTGTTGGTTGATTTTGAGCTTTCCAATGCAAATCCAGCGACAAGAGCTTCTCTTCTAACTCGGGCTCAATTCGGTTGTGGAATGGGCTCGATCAGGTTGTCGTCATTCGTCAATGCCCTCTATCTATGGCCACATGAGTTGGCACTCCGAGAAGCTCCTGCTGGCGGCATTCCCGACGACGAGCAAGAGGAAGCGCTGGTCACGGAAACCAGGGCAGCACTTCTTCTTCTGCTACTCCGAGGAGGTTCTTGACGCCGCTACGTGTCTTTTGATGATCTCCCGCACCCACCCGTGAGAGTACTTGGAGCATTGCATGTACCCAATTTGCTCATCATCTGGGCTTCCTAATTTGGGGTAGCGCATAATCGGATCAGTCAGAGGTGACAAACTGACAATGAGGGAGGTCGGTAAGGATGAGTGGAGTCGAATCATCCAAAATCGAACGGCTTAAGATTTTCCCTCCGACGATCCTCTTTTCAAAGATTAGGGAGTCAGTGACTTTATTAGTGTTTCAAATCGAATCACGTCGACCATTGGATGCGATGGACCTGCGATCGGACGGCCCACGATCGCGACCGCACGACCGCACCTCATCGGTCACGTATATATATATATATATATATATATATATATATATATATACACACACGGGCGATTAGGTGCGGCGAACGGCGGGTGCGGCCGCGACGTGGGCCGTTCGATCACGGGTCCATCGCATCCAACGGTCGATGTGAATCGCACCCGACCGTCCGATGCGATGGACCCGTGATCGCTGCCGCACCCGCCGTTCGCCGCACCTAATCGGTTCCCTATATATATATATATATATATATATATATATATATATATATATATATAGTCGAGTGATTCAGTGCGGGAATGCGGGAAGCGACGTCGGTCATTCGATCGCGGGTCCATCGCATCCAACGGTCGATGTAAATCATACCCGACCATCCGATGCGATGGACCCGTGATCGCTTCCCGCATTCCCGTATTCCCGCACCGAATCACTTTCCTATATATATATATATATATATATATATATATATATATATATATATATATATATATATATATATATAGGAAAGTGATAGCGTGCGGTCGTCCACTCGGTGCGGATTCGACGTGCGTCGTCCGATCGCGGGTCCATCGCATCCAACGGTCGACGTGAATCGCACCCGACCGTCCGATGCGATGGACCCGCGATCGGACGACGCACGTCGAATCCGCACTGACCGGACGACCGCACGTAATCACGAGTCTATATATATATATATATATATATATAGGGACGTGATTAGGTGCGGTCGTGCGGTCGGTGCGACCGCGATCACGGGCCGTCGATCACGGGTCCATCGCATCGGACGGTCGGGTGCGAATCACGTCGACCGTTGGATGCGATGGACCCGCGATCGGACGGCCCGCGATCGCGGCCGCACGACCGCACCTCATCGGTCGCGTATATATATATATATATATATATATATATATATATATATATATATATATATATAGAGTCGTGATATTATACGGTCGTGCGGTCGTGCGATCGCGATTCACGGGCCGTCGATCACGGGTCCATCGCATCGGACGGTCGGGTGCGATTCACGTCGACCGTTGGATGCGATGGACCCGCGATCGGACGACACACGTCGAATCCGCACGACCGCACCGACCGCATATTATCGGAAATATATATATATATATATAGTCGAGTGATAGCGTGCGGTCAGTGCGGTCGTGTGGATTCGACGTGCGTCGTCCGATCGCGGGTCCATCGCATCCAACGGTCGATGTGAATCGCCCCCGACCGTTTGATGCGATGGACCAGCGATCGGACGATGCACGTCGAATCCGCACCGACCGCACAACCGCATGTAATCACGAGTCTATATATATATATATATATATATATATATATATATATATATATATATATACATATACGCGACCGATGAGGTGCGGTCGTGCAGTCGCGATTGTGGGCCGTCCGATCGCGGGTCCATCGCATTTATATATATATATATATATATATATATATATATATATATATATATATATATATATATATATATATAGTCGTGATATTATACGGTCGTGCGGTCGCGATTCACGGGCCGTCGATCACGGGTCCATCGCATCGGACGGTCGGGTGCGATTCACGTCGACCGTTGGATGCGATGGACCCGCGATCGGACGACGCACGTCAAATCCGCACGACCGCACCGACCGCATATTATCGGAAATATATATATATATATATATATATATATATATATATATATATATAGGGACGTGATTAGGTGCGGTCGTGCGGTCGGTGCGACCGCGATCACGAGCCGTCGATCACGGGTCCATCGCATCGGACGGTCGGGTGCGAATCACGTCGACCGTTGGATGCGATGGACCCGCGATCGGACGGCCCGCGATCGCGGCCGCACGACCGCACGACCGCACCTCATCGGTCGCGTATATATATATATTGTTAGCGAATTAGATGACAATAGGGTGAAAATACAAAAATTCAGCAAAACAATATACTGAAACAATTGAGAGAATGAGAAGGAGCGAGAGATTTATAGTTGGACGAAGCCCGCTGCGACGCTTAAAGCGTTATTCGGCTCCTCCCGGTGCAGAAGTAACAAACCAAACCACCCCCAGGATCCAGCAAGCCCATGCAGAGTGCACGCTCAGGTGGAATCAGAAACTGGCTAAGAACTTTATCACCACAAAAGCACTCGGGCTACTGAAATAATAGGACGTCTCAGGGTTATCTTTCACAAGCTCTCACAAGATATTCTCTCTCTTTGAGTGGATACACTCTTATGACTTCGATTCATTGGAATGGCATATATGGGTCCCTTTATATAGGCCTCTACATTGCCCAAGAGTCACCTCCAGATTCAAGGTACCCATTCAATTAGAAATAATGAACTTACAATTATTCTATGCAAGATTCATTGGTCCCCATTCAATGGGAATGACAAATTCAAGGTACATAATGAACTCATTTATAGTCAATTCATGCATCCAACCTAGGTGCATAATTGGAATGAGAACCTAGCATATTCAATGCTTCATTCCACCCTAGATTCACCATAGAAATTCTACATACATGAATACTATATAGTTAATGCATTAAATATGGTTCATTCCATCATAGGTTCATCTAGGAATCTCACACACATGAACCTTGCATATTTAATCACAGAATTAGAGTCCAATGTATCTAATCCATTATCCAATACACATGAATCATGCCAAGTCCATATCCACATGCCATGTACTATTCATCCATATTTATAGCCCTTGTCCATATTATATCCAAGCCTTATACTTAGCTAATTGGTGATTATTTGAAAGCATGTGATGGATTAAGTTTGGAGTCAAAATATATAAATATATTTTTCATATTAAACATAGAATTTTGAAACTTTCTTTTTGGAAAACTCTTTCAAAAACCAACATATATTAGCGTCTTCTTCTCCTTCATCGGCGCTTCATCGACAGCATCTGCCCGACACACAACATCTTCTACTCTTCATCGACAGCAGCTCCTCTTCATCGACGGCTTGAGGCTTCAGTGCTAACCTCCTTCTTCTTCATCAGCGGCAACACCGACTGCTTCTTCCCTGACACTTATTCTAGCCGGCTCTTCATCGACGTCTTCTTCTCCTTTTCATCGACAGCTTCTCTTGATCTCCTCTTCATCGACGACCTCCCCTTCTTCTTCTTCAACCACCCTAAAAAGGGGTGTCTCTCACAGTGTTGCATCTCTGTTCGGCGGTGACGGCGAGGGCGAACGCAATAACATCAAAGACGAAGACAGTGATCAGCACGACCTTGTTCGCCATTGTTGATCGATCGGATCTGTTTTTCTCTGTTTTTTTTTAGTGATGCTGTCGGCACAAGCAAACGCCGTAGATTTGTATTTATAAAGGGCAGTGACTCAATTGGTGTGTTAGGTAACGTGACAATTAATGAAATCCCATTTCACTTTTACTTTCTTTTCTTTGGTATCTGATAAACAGGTGTTATTTCGTGTGTTTAATATGTAAATTTTGAGAATTTCTTAGTTTTTTTATTTGTATATAACATATTTTTTTATATATTTTTTTAATATTTATCTTGATATGTTTAAAAATCATCATGTATTTTATTTATTAATAAAAAATTATAGAACCACATATACTCTGTGTGGCACTCCAATCGCACGTAAACCACATCCCGCATATCAGAACATTGGGTGGGTGTAGTTAAACATAACATATACCAAGGAATAACTTTCGTTAGTAAAACAAGATTGACACACCCCAATTTCGATAGAAAATCTTAACAGAGAAACATAATTACCATAATAAAAACCAGTGATTTAAAAATAAAATAAATTAGCAAGGAAATAATTTCGTAGTAAAATTGATTTTTGTTGTGTGGAAATTTGGCTGCATTTGTTTACGGTAAAATGAGTACAATGACCAACGAATTACACATTGCGTCGGTAAATATAAAGAATTAGCAACGAAACGATTTACCTTGGTAAACAAGTGTGGCTAAAAGACATTTTTCTTGTAGTATAACAGATCGATTCAATATTACCATTTAAAACGAAAGCAACAACTTAAAGCAGAAGCATGACTTCCATCTCAATTAAGCATAAGCAGAGGCTTCAAACCCAAACATTCATGAATTAATTAAATCTAGAAAACCAACAATGATAATAACTGAAAAGAAAATACACAATTTTATAGCTAGTTATTCAGTCTTGATATTACTACCATCGAAAGTTGCAAAACTAGACAATTTTTCATATATAACTAATTAATCACCACAGTTGATACTACCTAAGAGTAAAATGAAATCTTAAATATTTGTTTGTCATGATTTTTGTTAATGAAATGTTATATTGAATACACCAGCAGTATAAAAACATTTTCTTCTCATTCTCACAATTATGACCATATTCATTTACACCGTTTGGGAAACGGAATAAGCGAGTATAAGGGTAGTATAATGGTGGTATAAGAATAGATATAAAAAATGATTGTTTGTTTGCAGGGTATAACTTGATATTACTAAGCCAGTTTGAACGAGTATAAGAGAGTATAACAATTCTAAGTAACTCCTAGAATAAATTATACTCAGTTTATCTATTCTCATGGGCCCACACGTCAAATCAAAGTTTTACATTTTATCACATCAAATCACCTATCAACACATTTTATACATCAAAGGGCACATATGTTAAATTTATATTTTATTCTTTATCAACTAAACAACTCAATCTTTATTCTTACGTTTTCCAATTAGAATAAAAAAAACACAACCAAACAGAAAATCTTTTATTCGTGTAGATTTGTTATCTATACTGACATAGTTATCTATCCAGAATAATTCAATTCCGTTATCCAAACGGGGATTTATAGTATTTAATATATACATCCTAGGTGATCTGAACATGAATATGATCATTATAATTTTTCTCCATCAACTTTTGTAATTAAAAATGTCATTGATATAAAAATGAGTGGTACAAGCTTTTGTTAGTCTTCACCTTAGCTGCAGCTATTCTGAGTTTGCTTACTGTAGTTGAATGTTTAATATGCATGAACCAAAATTAACATGTACACAAGCTTTGGTGATGACTCGGGTACAATGTTGTTCACATTATGGCTATTCAGGAGCAAAACGTCCATATTATGCAAGTGTTAGGTATGTTTTCTCTAGAGAACTTAATATCAATTAAGAACAAAGAAATATTATAAAACACAAATTTAGAAAAGATAAAATTGCTTTTTCTTAGTTTTCTAGCTATCTGGTGCACACTGATCAAGTTATGTTAAAACATCTCAAATGTTTGACAGGGAAATATTAAATTTTGTTTAACAGTAAGATTTTGTATTTAACAAATAATGGTTCCCAAAATGAATATACATTTCTATAGTTGAATTTTTGGTTTCAATCATTGTGTAATTGTCCTCTTTCTTCTGTAGCCTTTTCAGCCAGTTTTATATTGTTGGCTGTTTTGTTTTGTGGACTTTCCACTTAGGATGGCACTTAGAATATCTGAAGTGTTACAATGTTTTGATGCATTCTTTCTGCAACCGTTAATCCCCCCAACACTTGTGGGAACCTAAGACCATAAAAATAACAATTGCTTGACTTCTGAAAAGAGTCTGATGGACGTGCACCCATATTAAAGAAAAAAAAATAGGAAGAAAAACTTCCAAATGAAGAACAGATGAATCCATCGCCATTTAAAACCCAAGCAACAACCTTATTTTTTTGAGAAAGGTAAAAATAGCTACCTCGATTTTATTTATGATATTCGAAGTACAATTCTGAAATAGATGAGAAGACATAGAGAAAGCATAGAGAAAAGAAAATGACCGGTCCATGCACGCACTATTGCTTGATTAGAAGAGGTATCTAAACAAACCAACGGTCCGCCTGTACCTTCGTGCTATCCCGTGATCATCATTTGCCCGTTGCGGAAGGTAACCTCCCTTGCTCCCGCCAAGAAACGCCCACAGTTTCAGACGCAGCAGCAGAATAGCTCCCAAGTGTTCTCCCAATACGTCTGGGCTCCTCGAAAGATGGCTGCGTTCCTGGTGAGCCATATGGACCATACCGCTGCAGGGACTACGGATTGTGTGATATGAGCATGTATGCTCCTATCTCCCGCCCTTCTCATGTCCTTCCCCGTGCGTCATAGTTCCTCCACAGAGTTGAAACTTAAAGACAACCCCGTGCTTGCGCCCACCGCTGTCCAGAACTGTCTCAGTGTCCGGCACTGGCAGAAGAGGTGGGAGAGGGTCTACGGCTCCCCTCTGCACAGAATACAGTAGTCGGTGCAATGATATCCCACTTCGCCCGGTACACCTTCGTCGGCAGGCACTCGTTGTAAAATAGCCACATAAAGACCTTGATCTTCAAAGGGATTTGAGGTTGCCATATCTGGGACACTTTAGGAGCAATGGCTGAGGTGTTGGCATTGTTTCTGCGCAGCCATGCATACCCCTCCTTGACCGAATAGACTCCCGATGGGTGAGCTTGCCAGACCAGCTCGTCCTCGAGTTCTGGAGCTATCTGAATCGACTCCAACTTGGCGAGGGTCGTCGCATATTGATCGGTCTCCTCGGCAGTCATGCGGGCGCGAGTAATCACTAAAGATCTAGCCCCTGGTTCCCCCGATGCTTGCCAAATCTCCGCTAGGCTGCCTTCTTTGTTATGTGCTATCCGAAACAGGTCGGGTGCCAGGTCCTGTAGCTTTCCGTCCCCACTCCAGTTGTCCTTCCAGAAGTGGATGGCAACCCCGTTTCCGACGCGCCACACTGCGCCCTGAATGAGTTCGTTGCGTTCAACGAAAATCGCCTTGCACAGAGGTGTGGTCCGTCTGTTGATGTTAGGCCACCTTCTCTCCCGCAGGCCCGATCCTCCGTATCGCTCTCGAACGCCACTACAAGGAAAATGGTTTTTAGCCATGAAAGTTTTACCAAGGAAACATATTTCGTAGGTAATTGGGTAATTTTTACATATGAAAATTTTCTTTTCTGGGAAATAGGGCCCAAGAGAGTGATCAAGGACTACCCGTTTAATGAATCATTATTACCAAGGAATGTCTTCCTTGGTAAAACTAAACATTAAAGTGAAAAAAAAAACAAAATTATAATCCATACCAAGGACAAATTTTGTCGGTAAACGAACATTTTTTTCGAATTAATACCATTACCCTGGAAAACATTCTTCAGTAAATGTAAGGTATAGATTATTATTTATATATTTTTTGCCAACACAAAAATTTGTCGGCATTGTTCAGTTTTACCGAGGGAAAACATCCTCGGTAAAGGTGTTAAATTTTTAGGTTTCTATTAAGTTTACATTTGTTTTTTAAAATTGTTCAATGTTGTAGTGACAAACATTTCATCGGGAAGTAAATCATTTACCGAGGTAATAATTCCTCTATAAAAACATAATCTAATTTCAATACCTTCACCAAGGAAAATAGTCCTTGGTGAAAATAGTTAATATGACGATTTATTATTTTTGTTTACAATCGTCGGTCTTTGAGCATGTTTACCGAGGGAAAAAGTTATGGGAAAAAGTATAAAATTTTCAGATTTATTAATTTTATTTTTGTTTTAGGAAACATTACTCGGTAAAAGTCCAAAAAATGAAAAAAACCTAAATTGCCCTTTATTTACTTTATTTCTCATAAACCCTAAAGCATCCCTCATTTTTTAAACCCTAAAGCCTTTGCCGATTCAACCCTAAAAGCATCCCTCATTTTTTAAACCCTAAAACCTTCGCTAAATCGCCAAATCACCGTCAACCTCTGTCGATGCCGACCACCTCTATCAATGGAGGATCGCCTGAACCTCTATTGATGTTGTCTATCTCCATTGATGCCGGATCGCAATCAACTTCCAGATATTCCATCAACCTGCATTGACGCCGACCACCTCCGTCGACGTGGATCGTCGTCAACCTCCATTGAAGCTATCAACCTTCAGAGACACCGTCAACCTCCAGAGATGCCGGACACCGGTCAGCAATCTCTCTCTCACTCCCTCGATTTCACTTTGATCAATCAATCTCCTCTCTCTCAATCTCTCTCAATTGATCTTGTTTTTGTTTGATTTGTAGAAGAGGATGCCAAGAACTCTTCATTTATTCAGAGGCACAAGTGAGTTTTTAATTCTTTTTTTGTATTTATAGAAATGGTGGAGTCCATGGTCTGATCTATGCAGAGGAAATGTTAGAATTATTGATTCAATTGCTTTACAAAATCATAAGCATCTTTGTTTAACGGAGGGTTAATTCGAATTTGGTGATTCATATTGGTACAATTGCAGATGCCCAAGTAGTTTTTCTAGTTCATTTTTCCCCAATTAGATTTAAAATCAATGTAGACTTTGGACTTCATCTTTAGTGATTGATTTGAGTGATTTTATTTTTTAAAATCAAATGTGCTTTTTGGCACTGGATGAGGGGTGAATTTCTTATTATATGTTTGTTTGTGTCCTTTGCTCCTTCTTTCAGGTTTTTTATGGGCCAATGATTATATGTTACGAATTTGAGTTTCTTATATAGACTAATGATTATATGTTATGAATGTGAGTTCCTGAATATGAAGAATAGATAACACAGTCAAAATGTGGCTAGTTATGACTCCTGAATTATGATACAAATTTGTACAAATATCACTTCTAAAAAAATCACTTGTACAAATCCATGACAAGAAACTCAAATTCATAACATATAATCATTGGAGATGGAGGAAAGTCGTGCTGCGATGGAGGAAGAGATAACAAGGCGGACCAGAGATAAGATGATGGAGAGCCGTGTTGTGATGGACACAGAGATAACGAGAAGGACAAATGAGATACACCTACAACAAGAGAGGCAAATGCAAGACATGTTTCAGAGTCTCGTTGCGCGGCTTCAGCTTCCGGGGTGTTCCACATCTCGTCCATGAATGGTAATTCTTAAATTTAGTTGAGTAATCGAGTATAAAATCTCCTACACAGATCATAATGAACTTAGAATAAATTTTGATGGAGGTTGTGGACTTGTGCAGAGCATAATCACATTCTACAATAACATTTTGATGGTGGTTGTGGACCTGTGCAGAGCATAATTGATAGTTCAGTACCGGTTTGTCTCTTGACACTTGAATTTCAAATTATTTCATTTAAATTTGCATTGAAATTCATTTTGGTTTAGCTTTTATTAATTTCCCTTCATTGGTTCTCTGCAATTTGGTAAGTGGCTTCTAGGTTATGCATATTGTGGAATTCTAATTTGAATAGACCCTCTCTCCATCATAAACTTGGTCTCTTTGCTTAATTATCTTCGATTATAAATCACATTTCTTGTATTGATCAAAACCTCTGGTAGAGGACAACCATGAAATAACATATGAGTTGTATAGTTAAATTAGACTCTACATGGTAGAGCTAAATAACAATGTGTGGACTAATAAACAGTTCAGTAGTTATGTATATTATGGTAGTGCCAACATGGGTGCTCTCTCTGAGAAGTTGTATAGTTTGTTGAGTTACAAGTTCAATTAGTCTAATTCTGATACTTTTGAAACATCCACAAATGTCAAAATCAATCGATATTAGATCTGTTCAAGGATTATGGATAGATATCTGTTTGACTATCAGTTGAGTTGTTGAATTTAAATTTTTTTTCTTTAAACATAAAGCAATGACTAATACACATTGTTTCATTTGATGACAGGTGTTGTTTCTCAAGCCAATGAGTGGAGCTTTTCACCCTCATGATCTTATGCCTACTCTACATGATTTGGCTACTAAAATAAACAATCTTTATAAGTCGGATTTTAATTTTTTTTGGATGTGTACATGGATTTTTTTTTTATAGAATATAATGATGGCATGGTTTGAAGTGGATTTTATTAAGAATTTATTTTTTGGTTGTGATGTATACGGTTCGAAGTGGATTTTATTAAGAACTTATTTTTTGGATGTGATGTATATGGTTTGAAGTGGATTTTATTAAGAATTTATTTCTTGGATGTGATATGAACAGGTTTAGATAATTTACTAATTCATCTTGTGTCATAAATTTTTTTTTAAAATTGTTTCCAATGAAAAATTCATGGATAATAGCAGTACACAGGCTTGGTTATTCTTAACATTCACCAACAAAAATGTCAACTTTTACCTAAGAAAGAGTTTATGGGTAATTGTAAATTCTGTATCAAGAAAATATTTTGTTGGTAAAAGTGATTTTTATCAAAGAAATAATTCATCGGTAAAGGTAATTATTACCATGGAAATATTTCGTCTGTAAATGTACCGTTTTAGCGATAAAATAATTTGTCGGTAAAGGTAATTTATACCAAGTAGCTGATATTTCTTTGGAAAAAACATTTAGAGTCGGCGTTTCTGCGACGAATGTACTGAGGAAAACTTTTGTTGGTAAAAATATTTACCAACGAAACAATGACTTTTAGCAAGGAAATGTTTCCTAGGCAAACAACATATTTCTTGTAGTGACACGTTCCATATCGATCTGCTGCCTTGCATCCATCTCCATACCCACTTGGCGAGTAGAGCGCGGTTCATGTCCCGGAGGTTCAGGATCCCTAACCCTCCCTCCTTCTTGCACCGACACACCGAGGTCCAGTCTATTAGATATGGAGTCTTCTTCTCCTCATCCGCACCTCACCAGAGAAATTTCCACCCAAGCAACAACTTAAATCCAAACTTTCATGAATTAATTAAATCCAGAAAAACAATTATTGTAACTGAAAAAAGATACGAATTTTATATCTAACAATTAATCAATATTGATAATACCCACTTTAAAAGCTGCAAAAATGGACAATTTTGTACAACTGATTAGTCACTACAACGTACTGATACAACCTAGAAAGTACTACCACCAGTTCCCACATCAAAAACTCAGAAACTGAAAAGAATCAAATGAGTGAAAGAAAACTGTAAATAAACCACCAAGAAAGATTGATCAGTACTCTGGCATGGCACGGAGGTTGAGGTCGAACAAAAATTGAGGCGCGGGACGACGGGTCTCCTCCTTGGCAAGCCTCGCATTGTAGTGTTTCCTCATGTGGCCTCCCAAGGCCTGCCCAGATGTGAAGACCTTGCGACAAACACTGCATTCATGGTTCTTCTTGCTCATTCTTGTCTCCGTCGTCGGACAATCTTCTGCATTGTTGTTTGCAGCCGATCTTCGATCCATCCTGTTGTGGTACGTGCAGTGTCCGTATAGAGAGTCGAAGGACAGTGACGGGGTCCGCGAGACAACCATAGCTGATATGCTCTTGTCTTCCTCCATTGGAAAGCTCTCTCTCTCTCTCTCTCTCACACACAGTAACAAAGAAAGCGTCCAAAAACAGAGCACGGGGAGGAGGAACAGAGAAACGCAGATTAAAAACAAGAAGAGAATTTTGAAGAACTTCTCAGATTTATATGAGAGAGAGAGAGAGAGAGAGAGATTCTAATTGTTCGGGCAAATTTACAGGAATGAGAGAGAGAGCAAGACTTTGACTAATAAGATTGATTTTGATTTGATTCTGTCATGATTTTAATTAATGAGATCTTAAATTGATTTACTTATGGTGTCATATTTAGTATGTCATGATTTTAATTAATGAGATCTTAAATTGATTTACTTATGGTGTCATATTTAGTATGTTTTTAACGTAATCGTGATCGTTGATTTTGATTTGATTGTCTGTCCGTTCCTTTATGTTTTTAACGTAATCGTGATAGTTGATTTTTATTTGATTGTCTGTCCGTTCCTTTATGTTTTTAACGTAATCATGATCGTTGATTTTTATTTATTTTTATTTTTTTGATGATGTGTGCAGCTGTGGATAGAATTGAGTGGTTAGTGTTCTGACTTCATTAAGAGAAAGGGGCACCGGTTTTAATAGAATATCTTTAATTTGGGACACCATTTTCAGTTATGTCATTCCAATACAAAATGCCAAACCCAACTAACAATTAAAACTAAATGATAACATGTCTTAACTTAATTAAAACCCATCAAATTTTTCATGAAATTCATCTAAACCAAGACACATCATAACATGGGTTTATTGTAGCTCGCTCATTCGATTAGCCAACCTGCGTCCGAAGTGACACGCATTAGGGCCTGAAAGTCTGTCTCACACGTCCATGATAGTCGATTCTTTATGATTGTGAATCTAATCTTCGGAAGCGGCATATGGAACCTACACATGGGGCATGTCGATTTCATCTTCCACCATCTCTCTATGCAGTTTCCATGAAACATATGTCCATCCACAAGACGTGCGCATGATCTCCTTCTCATCTTTTTCAAAGTCCATCAGCTTTTCAAGACAAATCGGGCATGCCTCTGCCATGGCTACTGAACTGTTGCACTCAACATTCACAAGCTTCATGGTCATATAGTTGTTCAAGAAAAATGTTTCGTCACAAATGAGCACCAATAAGTCTTCAAGACTCACTATGATCCTCAACATCTGATGTTCAGGTCCAAGCATGCTTGCCTCCTTGTGAATGTAATCCGAGATACATTTCGTGTAAATATTGAAAATCTCTCCTCCGTGGACGACGCGGAGAAGCATATCCTCCACTTCATTCCCGAAATCGCCTGAGTGCAACACATCCTCCAAAGGTTGGATGACAGTGGATGCCTTTCGGAAAGTTTGTTCGCTCCCGACATGTAAGATTAAGCCGCTTGACGACTGTAGCAGTCCCAACGTGAAGTGATCCGTGACGCAAAAAACGATGTTCACAAACTTTTCATTGGCACTACATTTCCTCGTTGGCCATTCAACTCTTTCTGCAGACATATTTAAGCACCGAGGAATTCGGTTTTGAAAAATCACTTCATCCATGACTATAGCTCCAATTGTGTGATGCCCCAAATTATCAACAAAATGAAATGGAACTACAGGTTACAAAAAATGAAATGGAACTACAGGTTACAAAAAATCAACAAAATCATTTTAGGATTTGCTTAAAAATCACTTCATCCATGACTATAGCTTCTGTTCAAGAGAAATAAGGAAAAGAGTGTGAATTAGGCCTCTTCATGTGATGCCCCAAATTATCAACAAAATGAAATGGAACTACAGGTTACAAAAAAATATTAAGGCATTTTAGTTTGACAATTCAAGAAGAATATCAATTGCACAAAATATATTAAGCAAATCCTAAAATTTCATGAAAATAAATATCACGAGTTCTTGACAAATCACCATGCCAGACTTGAGCAAAAATAAACATACAAAGATGGAAACCTCATCTCAACTAGTTTTAATAGAGTCATATTATTACAATGTAAATGAATAGAGAAATAACAGAGGTACAAAAAGAAAAATGAATTGATTATCATATAGAGATAGATAAAAGAATTACATATTGTTGATAAGAAAAAATGGAAAATAAAAACTGACTGATGAAGGGAGAGTTCGAATACCAGGGTGAATTGAAGAGCAGAGAATCTATTATACAAAGAAAGAACTCCCTCGAGTTTAATGGAAATTCACAATAAGCCTCTTTTGATCTGATAAATATAATGAGGCCCTATTAAGCTTGATATTTAATAGCCCATCTTAAAAACAATTTAATTTGTATCATATTACAAAATAAATAAAGATAATTTTATTTTAAAATATTTTTATATTTGTAATATGATACAAATTATGGGTATGTTAAAATAAATAAATATAATGGTTTCATTGTAAACTTTAAAAACAACTACCTCACCCATTATGGGTATGTCAAAAACAACTAATACACAAGGACTCACAGAGCACTTTAATGGAAATTCACAATGAGCCTGTTTTGATCAGCTAATATAATAAGATCCTATTACGCCGGATATTTACAAGCCAATCTTAACAAAAAAAAATCAATTTGTATCGTATAACAAACAAAATAAAAATATTTTTTATTTAAAATATATTTATTTGTAACAATTTGTTACCCTCTATAATTGTTCAATTATGAATTTGACATAAAACAAGATGCGATGATTGTTAGAATTCCGAAAAGGTGGTTATGTAATAGACTGTAATGGTTTCTTTAAAAATGATAATTCATCAAAAAAACAACTATCTCACCCATTGAAGGTGTGGTGTGTTTTTAAATGATTTTAATTGTTATATATATGTGATTGTGCTATGAAACAGTTTTCCTCCAATTGTTTGATTTTTTTTTAGACATGACGGACACTTTCTATTTCATTTAAGAAAAAAAACACATGTTTGAATGGAGATGAGAGGAGTAGAGAAAACATAAAAATACAACAAGGGTGCGAGAGTCTTATAGAAATTGTTAGATTTTGTTGGGTTTTAAGATACTTCAATAGCGCTTGTTAAGATCAATATTATATAACTCATTTATATGTGCAAAAATACATAATATTAATTAAAAATATATTCATAGTCTAAAATAATTACATGTGAAAATATTAAAACACAAAGCAACAACAAAATCACATGGAAAAATCTCAATTTTGAGGGTAAAAAGCCCACAGGCAACTGACAACAGTACACTACAATAAAACAAGACAAGAATTATTTAATTAAAAAGAAAAACTTGTACATGACTAATATTTTACTCTATTCAGTCTATTGTAAAGTATACGAGTATATCCATGTCTGAGATACTTTTTATAAAAATAAAAATTGTTTGCATTATTATCTATCAATATTAGGGATTAGAGAAATTTCAAAGCACCCCCCGAATAAAATTTTCGATGGAAATTAATTGACGCATTATATTAGCTGTACAAATTTAACCTCGTGCAATTATGCAAATCAGTAACACTGTACAAATATAACCTCACACAAATTTAATATATGTCATCAAATATCAATAAAAATATTAAAATAAAAGTCTTGCATGCATCTCCTCCAATATCAACAATCAACATCTCTATATGACATACATATCTTTTACAAAGATTGAGACAAATTATTTTTTTTTATTGGGAAAATATGGTCATTTTTATTTATATAAATAGACAGATATAAATTTATGTTAAATTATATAAAAAAACAAAACCATTGTCTACCTCAAAAGTTATTAGTTAAGAAAAGGGGACAATGTCATCTTTGTGGGGTTCTTCGGGGATTCGGATTTGGTGCGCGCCTTGGCGTGCTTGGTCAGATCGTTTCTCAGAAGGGTGGTGGGGGGTCTCGTTCCTGGTTGAGGCGCCCAACTGCAGCTCAAGAGGATTCAGGGGTGTGTGTTATCGCCACCTGCTTTCTCGAAAAGCAGAAAAAGTTGGGTCGGATTTGATCACCTTCGTGAGGGGTTTGTGGGGTCTCCGTTCTGGGATACGGATATACCGTACACAGAGGTGAAAAACAGATATCTAATTCTGTTTCTGGGCTGACTAGAAGAGTCTTGGTTCAAGTGTCCAAAAGTGGTTAATTTCCAATATTATTTGAAGAAAATTTCTTTTCTATGGACGGTCAAAATTAGAGTATCTACAATTGGCCCTCATCGGACGGAGTTTTTGTGTGAAACAGAAAGACTTCGGCCGATGATAAGGAAAGACACCCTTATTTTGGCTGGCCCAACCTTCAAGAAGTTTAGGTCATATAATCAGTATTGTTTAGGGAGTTGATTTAGACTGTCAGAGGATAGGTCTTGACTATCATTTTCAACCGAAAATATGATCCAGGTGGAAGGCGGGAAAAGTAAAATAGCGAGTGATCCAACCCTCGGGCGGGGTTCTTAGCCATCGTACACGTAGCAGTCCAGCGTCAGTTTCCTCATGTCTACCGTACCCGTGCTTGGGTAGCTCAACAAAGATGGCATATCTTTGATAGAAAGCAAGTAAAGTGTTTGAGTTTGTGAATGGATCATCTGAAGGATAAAAACTCTGGAAAGGAACCAGAACTGAAGAAATTCGAGTCTGAACGGTATTAGAAATGTGATAAAACTTTCAAGGGAGTTGTGTTTGATCAAGTGGGTTTTGGAAATGAACCAATACATGGCTGTTTGTTTTTAGAAAACTTAAAAATAAATATTTTTGGCAAGGGGTAAGGGGCGGCTACTGAGGATGAGCCGGCGGGGAGGGGCAGCTAGTGCAAACTAACCGCCTGATACGGGGCAGCTAGACGCGACTAGCCGCCCGCCTGGGTCCCTTAAAATCGAAAAGGGACCTGTTTTCATTCCCTCTCTTCTTCTTCTGTTCCATTTTAAACCGAAGAACCTTGGTTTTCTTGACTTCCAACCCTTTAATTTCACCCTAGATCATTCCTTTCTTCTTGATTTCAAAGCCCTAAATTTCCTTGGGTTCTTCTTTTGCACGAAATCGGAGGAGATGACGAAGGGGAAGAAGACGGCGTCGATGATGAAGCATCTTTGGTCTTCCTGAGAGCAGAGAGGGGTTGTCTCAGGGTCGGGCTCGCTAGGGAGTGATGGGTTGGAGAGGAGGGCCGCGGAGGAGGCGACCCAAACGGTGGAGACACCGTTGGTTGGTGTGGGTGGAGGTGTGGAGGCTTCTTCGAAGGCTATCTCGGAGGTGTGGAGGCTTCTTCGAAGGCTATCCCGGAGGTAGGGGGAGCACGATAGGGTACACACACAAGAGAAGGAGTGGGGATCGACCGGCGGTGGTCGAAGAGGTGGCTCCAGAAGTTGGAGGACAGGCCGAGGGTGCGGTCGAGGGAGTGGAGGTAGAGGGGGTTAGTGAGAGCGAGAGGGCCTCATTGGATGTCCTCGTGGGTATGTTAGATAGGGAGGACATAGAGGCCATGGCTGAGGAGGATGAGAGAAGGGCTATGGGCGCCTTTGCGGTGCTGGTCTCCGGTGCGGTGGGCACGGAGGAGACCGGGGGCATCGAGGTCAAGGCCGGGGAGGCCGAGGGTGTGATATAGGGGTTGAGGCCACAGGGCCCGGGGGTATTGGTACGAAGGAGGCCGAGGAGGCCGTAGTTGAGGAGGAGGGAAATGATGAAGAGGGAGACGATAAGCCTGATGAGGCTGAGGCGGAGGCTCCCGGGGCTACAAGAGCCATGGTATGTCTCCCTTAATAATTTTTGTATTTTTGAAAGCGTATAAACATATATATATATATATATATATATATATATATATATATATATATATGGTTCTTAAAAAGGCATGGGCTGGTAAACAAATATTTTAAGTTTTGGGGGAAGCATGGGAGTAAAGCTGGTAAAACATTTTTTTTTTGTTGGAAGGGAAGCATGGAAATAGATATGTACAGGACTTAAACTAAAAGCTGGTAAATATTTTGATTTTGTGATTTTTTTTGGAAAGCCTGAAACAAATATGTACTCTAAGCTAAAAGCTGATAAATAACTCTTTTGTTATATTTTTTAGTTTACGAAAGCTGTAAACAAATATGTACAGGACTAAGAAAAATAGGGGCTTACTTGGGTGGATCGGTCCCTGGTGTCTGGACCTGTGCCGCTTTTTTTAGTCGACTTATCTTCGATGGCCGACAGATATCCGATGGTGGTCCCTTGTTTTCGAATTCTCCCTCCCTTAACCGTTTTAGAGGCCTTCCTTGTTGTAGCAAGTCTCCATCGGTGGAGCCTAGTTTCAAACATGTGAGCACCTCTATCCGGATGTGCATTGCACAGATGCTCCAGTTCCGGACACGTGATCCGTTGAAGCGTGCTTCTCCCCAAATGGACATTACTCCCCTATGGTACGGGAAGCGAAGGCATTGGTGCCGGGTGGATGAAACGGTCTCGATGCTGTCGAGCCACGTTCTACCGATGATCAGGGGATGGGGCGATCGGATGTCCATTATCATGCAGTTGATGATGGTAGATACTGGGTTGATCTTCAGTGGGAGTGTGATTTGTCCGCAGGTGTTCTTGCGTGTGCTATCAAAGGAGTAGATGAATTCATCCGACGGCTCTAGCCTGGGGATCCCGCCTTCAAGCTTCCGGTAGGCGGAGTATGTGAGGACATTGGTTTTTGCACCCATGTCAATGAGAATGTGCTTGAATTCCCTTCCTCCGAGCGTGGCGGTGATTGCGAGGGGTGCGGAACGCGTTTCGGCTTCGGCAACTTCTTGGGGGAGGAAGGCAATCAGATTGGGCTCCACGCAGTTGTTTACCGAGTTCATGGTCCCGGCTGTCTCCTCCGAGGGGTAGTGGTTGTTGTATGGGGATCCAGGTGGGCTGTCACCTCCGTTTTCAGCCCCTAGGTGCAAGGTCAGTGCAAACATGTTGTGTAGCACCTAATTATCCTCATTCTCGTATTGGAGGCGCACCTCTCCCCAAACGATCAATACATGGCCCATGAATGGTAGTCGGAGATACTGATGTCTGGGAAAGCAGATGGTTTGGATGCTGTCCAGCCATGATCGCCCCAGCATTAGGGGGTACCTGGTGTCGATATCGGCCACGAAGCATTCCACCTCGCAGATCAGGGGGCCGATAGCCAACTCAAATAGTCCAGGTCCGCAGATGGTTTTCCCAGAATGGTTGAAAGCTTGACTGGTGGCGTGTACTGGTTGGATGAAGGGGCGGCCTCGTCGGGGCATTTTCTGGTAGGTGGCGCAGGTCATTATGTTCATCCCCAATCGTGAATCAACGAAGATGTTGTTCAGCCGCAACATCTGAAGCCACCCACGTATGTGTAGGGGATAAACATAAACTCGCAATCTCGAGTCTAGGAGGTCATTGTCGATAAATGATATGGTCATCGAACGGCAGGGACCGTCGACCGATTAGTGCTTCTGGAGGACCCGTTGTCGTCTGGATGCAGATCATCCGACGTACACTCCCCTTGCTCAGGTCCTTCGCTTGCTCCCTTGGGAACCTCCTCAAATGGTTCCTCCTCTTCTTCTTCTCCCGGGTTGTCTAGTCCGCTTTCGTCGAACTCTATGTTGATGACTGCGGGTAGGTCGAGGATTGCGTGTTCTTCCTCACCGTAGAGTACGGCGAGGTCGTTGTCGTTGAGGTTCAGCTGGAAAGGCTCGTCCTGCCTTCCCTCCTCGGGTTCTTTGGACAGACTGCCATCAGTGACGTCTTCTGATGGTTGTCTCCCCCTCCTGACCATGTTAATGGTGTGGGCTCTGAAAGTGGAGGCTAGATTATGACCTAGCAGTGGGTCAGTGAATATGCCAAGTGGCTTGGATGCTTGGGAATTGCCCTGGCTTAGGTGGCCTTTGATCATGGCCCAATCAAGGTGTCTCTCATATTTAAATCGTAAACAAAGTCCTGAAAAATAATACATTGTTCTACGGTATGACCATGCTGTTGATGATATTGACAGTAACGTGCCGTCTGGTCCCAAGTAGTGAAGACCTAGCCGGAGGGAGGGAGATGCTATTTGTGTCCATCATCACCCTGAAAATCCTGGTTAAGATTTTTGGGTGGGATGGGTAAGAATCCCTCTTTCCCATCCGTCTCGGGTTATACGACATGGGAGGCATAACCTTGTTATAGGTGCTTTGTGTGGGCTGCAAAAGGTTTGAGTTTTGTGCTTTTGGGGGAGCAGAATAAAAAAAAGGGAGTCCTAGTTTGGCCCTGGCTTTGGGTTATGGGGCTCTGGACTGGAGAATTTTGGACTGTCGGGTTTTGTTGTGTCGACACAGGGGCGGGTACTGATCAAGGGGTGAAATTTTGATTAGCTTGCCGAGGCGGCGCATATCCAGACAAACCGATTGTGTACTATCTCGGAGTTGTTCCTCAATCAGAAACTCACGTCCCGTTCGAGTAGAGTGCTGATATCTGGGTAATCCCCTCTACCGTGGGGGTTTGCACCATTCGTGGCGGTTGTCCAACACTATGGCTGATAGGTGGGGATTGGGTTTGGACTACTGGGGCGGCACAACGGAAAATCAAATTGTGGCGGTCAATCAGAAGCTGGTACCCAGTACAGTCCCCGTATGAAAAACTCGTTCGAAGTTCCGGACTCAAGCACTGCAACATCATGTCAATTTCTTGATACTCTGTGAGTTGCAAGCCAGTTTGGTGGACAAGTGTGCACCACCGAGACACGTACTGTTCGAATTCCTCCGTAGGCCTCATTCATTCTACGGTTAGGTCTGAAATAGAGAGGGTCCTAACCTCTGGTAACCGTAGCGGCCAAAGAACATCTCGCTTACAGCCGAGAAGTTCGACAAGTGATCTACAGGGAGGGTGGAGAACCATTGCAGTGCTTCTCCTTCCAATGACTTTTGAAAGAGAAACACTGACAGAGATTAATTATGTAGAAACGGTCGGATGTCTAGATAAAAAGCGGTTAAGTGAACGTCTAGGTCTCCACGACCGTTGTACCGGTGAAATTTTAGGATTTTAAATCCCTCCGGTAAGTAGACTGATGGGATCTGTCTCAAGTTGTGTAGAGACATGTGTTTGAGGGTAGAGGGACCAGTCTAGGAGAGGATTCTTCGGATGGTTTCACCTAGCGTTTCTCCCCTAGGACGGCTGCTTAGTGTCCCGGGTAGCGGGTGGCCTGGTAAGGGCCTGGGGTAGAAACGGTCAGGAATATTGGATTTACGGGGGAAAGGGGGGCGAATGAAAAGATGCTCGGATTGACCGAGCAGCTGAGTGTGGATGGGGTTTTGGGAGTAGCCTTGGGGGTTTCGGCAGGGATTTCCTGCCTCAAGGTCTTGACTCGGTTGTAATCGGTGAGGTCATGAAACATGTCCTCCACTGACTGGTACCCTAGATAGCCATCTTTTCTTCTAGATGAGTAAGAAACTGCGTGGCCTGACCCTCTTGGTCATCTCTCTCCTCTACAGTTTTATCCTGGGTGTAGGTTTCCATGGTTGAATATGGAAAAAACACAGGTGTGGATGAAATGCAGATGTAAAGCAGTAAATAAAGCAGTAAGGGTGCGCAGCTTGTGCGGCTTAAGAAAGCATTAAAGGGGTGCGCAGTTGTGTGCGGCTTAAAGAAATAAAGGGGTACGCAGCTGTGTGCGACTTAAAGCAATAAAGGGTGCGCAGCTTGTGTGGCTTAAAGCAGTAAAGATTGTGGTCAAAGCAATAAGGGGTGCGCAGCTGTATGCGGCTTAAAGCAGTAAAGATGTTGTAATGCAAAGTAGATGAGGGTCTGACTTAAGGGGTGAAAAATTCTAGCTTCCCTAGGGGGGTTATGGCGTTCTAGTCAAGCTTGTAAAAAGAAGCAGAAGAGGATTGCATTTGTCGTTTTTCACGAGGGATGTTCCACCGTGATCGCCATATTTGTCGGTGTGGGAAACGCGTGTGTGGGGGTTCTTCAGGGATTCGGATCCGGTGCACGCCTTGGAGTGCTTGGTCGGATCGTTTCTCATAAGGGTGATGGGGGGTCTCGTTCCTGGTTGAGGCGCCCGACAGCGGCTCAAGAGGATTCAGGGGTGTGTCTGATCGCCACCTGCTTTCTAGAGAAGCAAGAAAAGTATGGTCGGATTTGATCGCCTTCGTGGGGGGGCGGTTTGTGGGGTCTCCGCTCTGGGATACGGATATACCGTACACAGAGGTGAAAAACAGGTATTATATTCTGCTTTTGGACAGACTAGAGGAGACTTGGTTCAAGTGGGGGAGTAGGTGGGGTGGCTAGTGGATCTTAGCTGTCGGGTATGTGGCGGCTAGTTAGGGTTAGCCGCCTAGAGCTTGGATCAACTTGGGCAGAACCTGGGTAGGAATGGAATTTGACTTTGACAGAGGTTAAACCTGGTTTAACCTGGGTTTTAAAGAGTGGATTGGGAGGATGAATTTGTGTAGTGAATAGGTTTCTCTTCACAAATGGAACTCTCTCTCTCTCTCTTTAAGGATTTCAAGTAGTGAGTGTGGGTTGTAGATTGAGAATGATATCAAGTGGGAATTCAATAGGTGGATGTGAATTGTGTTAGAAATGTTTTGGACCCTCTCTATTTATAGCAAAAGAGAGACAGGGGAGTGTCTAGTGGATAAAAGATCAAATTGGATAATTGGATGTTAGATTTGACCCCCCATTAATCCTCTGTTCTTCGGTCATGGACCAGGTGTAGGGCGGCTAGTTGAAACTAGCCGCCCCCATCATGACCTGTCAAACGTCCCATCTCTGACAAGCGGTGGCTTGGGTCGGTCACTAAGGATGAACCGGTTGAGATAGGGTGGCCAAAGGTTATAACCCGCCGCAATGATCAGCATTTAATGTTGCTTTATGTCTCATTCAGGGAAGCAGTTTGGGGTCGGTCTAGGGGGCATCTAGTTGAAACTAGCCATCCAGGGTGGGGCGGATGGACTCGTTGTAACTGTTATCCACTAACACCAAATATTATGGTTAATGGTTGTTCCTCCTCGAGTGTCCCAAAAGCCTCTCACGGAACCATTTCCACATGCCTTCAAGATCACTAAAAGAGCCATTTGATCCTAAGGCCACACCTACTTCTCCCAAGTCGTTACAGGAAAAGAAGAATTACAAGAAAAGAAGTCAACTTCATCAATTCCAAGTCGTTGAGGTTGCGTCGAAGTCAAGGGGACTAAATAATTGAAATGTCTCCACATGTGAAAGCATCAAAAATAATATCAATTTCATCTAAAGCCAACATAAAAAGGTTTGGTCCCCAGTGATCATAGCACAACGGTTCAAGGCTTAATGGTGTTACCGATTACCGATAGGTCATGGGTTCGAGTCTTGGCGCTGACTTACCCACAAGCTTCACCAACCTGATCGATCAAACGC
This sequence comes from Acorus calamus, assembly GCA_030737845.1. Taxonomy (NCBI): domain Eukaryota; kingdom Viridiplantae; phylum Streptophyta; class Magnoliopsida; order Acorales; family Acoraceae; genus Acorus; species Acorus calamus. The sequence continues at coordinate 10,043,203 of CM060864.1, read as the reverse complement.
ACAAGAAACCATTTTAAAAAATCAATTATTTGATTCATTGAATGTACATCAAAATTTGCAGTTTGTTATATTTTCATACGTCGGGGACCAGTCCAATGAAGAAAGATAATTTATACCTCTCTCCCTACATGGAAAGAAGCATTTTAATTATTAACTTCGCTTGGCCTAATTGATCAAAGATATATAACACATCTTATAAGTCCAAATATTTGAAAAAAAAAAACCATTTTAGACCAAGATTACATGCTAAAAAAATATCTGGCATATGGGGCTGATCAATTATTCAATCATTCAAATACAATATGTAACACACTGATTTGCAAGATAAGAAAAAAGAAGAATAGAAAGAGAGAGAACGGGAGAGATAAAAAGAGAACATTAACGTAGTGTACATTATTTTAGCTCGTGCAGCTGAGGTTATCTCAATTTTGTTTTAGAGCGGTCAATGTCAAATATGTAACATACAAACATGGCCGGAGTGAGGACATAAATTTTTGGTGGGTTGAATTAAATTTTAGTAAAAGAAAATTTATGTTTGATAAAAAAACACTAAGTAAAATTTTATATAAATAAATAAATCAAATTTATAATCAAAATCTAGTTAGGAATTTCAAAGTAAGATACCCATGTTTCACATTTGCATCACAACCCGCAATGGGCGGGTGGAGGAGAGAGAGTTGACCAGGCTGTTTGTCATAAGTTAATTTAAGGGAAAATGATTTAAAAATCTATCAAAAGTTAGAAATATACAAATCAGTCACTTTTTAAAATTACACCTAAAAAAGTCTCATTTTACAATTTTGAAAATATAAAATATTAATCTATCCTTATGCAATTAGATCCTTAATACATTCCATATCTCTTAATTTTGTTAAAATATTTCACTCTCGTAATTTTATTAATATATTTCATACATTTTTATGTAGATCAATTTTTTTATTGTAAAATCTTTGTGATTAGGTGAATTTTGTGAAATATGTACCAATAAAATTTGAGTTTTTGATAATGAACTCCATTAAATATTGCTGTTTTTTTTTAAACTTGGATATATACTAATGATATCATAAAAATATGTAAATAGCCAAAAAATAAAAAATGTGAATAAAGATTTAAAATATTAAAATATCATATGCTACATTGGGGCACAACACAGATTTAAATTAAATATTATGATTATATATAATGAAAAATGATAAACAATATCATATAAGATATATATAAGAAACACACAATATGATATATAATAACAAAACCTATAAGATGATTGATTTTCGTCATATATAGAGAGATTATTATTTTATAGGAAAAATAGGTTTTTAGTGTGAAATAAAGAGGGATATTAAAGATTTAATTAAATAAGGACAGATTAGTCTTTTGTGTTTCTAAAACTATGAAATGAAACTTTTTTAGGTATAATTTTAAAAAACGGCTGATTTGGATATTTCAAACTTTTGTGAGATTCTTTTGGTCATTTTCCCTAAATTATTAAGAAATGGTTTTAAGATATATTTAAGGTCATTAAATACTGATACATTCGTTTTGTTTTGCAGCTCTATGCACGATTATAAAGTGATCAATGTCAAATATGTAACACATAATAAAAAAAAAACTATAAAAGAGAACATTAACGTAGTGTATATTATTTTAGCTCGTGCAGCTGAGGTTATCTCAATTTTGATTTACAGCGGTCAATGTCAAATATGTAACATACAAACATGGCCGGAGTGAGGACATAAATTTTTGGTGGGTTGATTTAAATTTTAGTAAAAGAAAATTTTGCATCACAACCGAACGATGGAAGCGCAATGGGCGAGTGGAGGAGAGAGAGTTCACCAGGCTGTTTGTCATAAGTTAATTTAATTAGGAAATGGTTTTAAGATATATTTAGGGGCATTAAATGCTGATACATTCAATTTGTTTTACATCCCTATACACTATTATAAAGTCATCAATGTTAAATATGTAACAGATAATAATAAAAAAACTATAGAAATTAAGGGCTTCGTGGGATTTTGTAAAAAATTTTGTTGGATCAAGCACGCGTCTTGAAAAACTAAATTGAATAAATCGAGTCATTTTCATGGTCGTACCTATATCATGGGCTATGATTATTATTAAAATAAAACTATTTAACTATTTGAAATTAATTATTTAAAAAATTATTGATTGTAATTAATTGAAAGACTGGTTTAGGGTTGTTCATTTAAATGGGCGCTCTAACTATTAGAACTACAACTATATTCTATAATAAGACAGAGACATAATAAAAAAAATTCTCAAAAATAAATAGGAGAGTATCAACTTTAAAATATTATCGAATGAAAATTAAAAATGAAACTCCAGATACTATTCTCATAAATATCAATGTCAAACCCATCTACCAATTAAAACTAGGTCTGAACTTATTAAAATTCATCAAATTTTCATTAAATTCATCTAAATCAAGTCACATCATAATGATTTTTCATAGTTAAAAAAAAAAAAGAACTGCCCCACTAGGCCATTGCAGCTCACTCATTCGAGTAGCCATCATGCATCAGGAGTTATACGCATTAGGTCTTGAAAGTTTGTCACACATATCCACGATAGTTGATTCTTTATGATTGTGAATTTGACTTCTGGAGGCGGCATATGAAACCTGCACATCGGGCATGTTGGTTTTCTCTTCAACCAACTCTCTATACAGCTTCCATGAAACACGTGTCCACAAGACGTGCGCTTGTGTTTTTCATGGTCCATCAGCTTTTCAAGACAAATCGCGCATACCTCTGACATGTCTGCTGGAATATTGCACTCGACATTCTCAAGGTTCATGGTTATATAATTAATGAAGAAAAATGTATCTTCACAAAATGATATAACTAAGTCTTCAAGTTTTATTGTGATCCTTAGCATCTGATACTCAAGTCCAAGCGTGCTTGCATTTCTATAAATGAAATCCGATATATAGTTCGCATGTCTATTGAAAATGTGTCCGTCATGTATGACATGGACAAGCATATCCGCCACTTCCTTTCCAAAATCACTTGAGCTCAACATGTCCTCCAAAGGTTGGATGACAGTGGATGTCTGCCGAAAAATTTGTTGACTCCCGACATGTTGGGTGAAGCTCCTTGACGAAAGTCGCAATCCCAAAATGAAGCGATCAGTGACGCAAAAATCGATGTTCACAAACTTTTCATTGACACAGCATTTCCCTACCAGCCATTCAACACCTTCTGCAGACATATTTACACATCGACCAAATCGGAATTGAAAAATTGCTTCATTCATGACTCTAGCTCCAATTGCGTATATATTAGCTTCTGTTCAAGAAAAATAAGAAAAAGAAAGTGTGAATTAGGCCTCTTTTGTTCAGGTAAACAGTAGTCTTTCTCCACTCATGATATGCGTGTCAATAAAAAAAATCTACACAATCAATAATCTCAATATTTTTCAATCTAATTATGTGTAATATAAGATATCATGTTATATATACATAAATGTTATAATGAAAATTTCAATATGATTAACTAAAGCATTTATAGAGTTTATTATAAAATCAGACGTGAAAGAGATATGTTACAACAAAAATGATTTTTTTGTATATATATCCCTCAACCAACCCTATACTATAAAACTATCTCATATGAAACTCTAAAATGTTCACGTACAATTTAAACTCTTTCAAATAATATTATTGAAAATAACAAATCATTATGGATATTTTGCTAAATATGATTTTTAAGGGTATATAATAGGGGTACAATTAGGTCAATTTGATTTTATTTTTGGTAAACCCATACTGAATCAAACTATAACTACATATAAACCGATAATCGAACTAAATAGAAAAACCAAAACCAAATTGAACTGAACCTTATTTGGTTAACCTGAACTTAACCAAACTAAACCGAATTGTTAAAAAAAAACATATACATACCCATTTTTTTATTCCTACCAATCCTACCAATTTGTGTTGGTTAGATATTTTTTAGGGGTTGATTACAACTTTATATAAATATCAAAATACTAGGAATGATGATATAAATTTGTATTCAATTGTTATGAATATTAATGATATAAAAGAATATAATTTTTAAATAAAAAGAATGATCTAAACCACATTGATTATGAATAATCATGTGTTTAAATTTAATTGAGTTTGGTTGGATTAATTCAATTCTTTTTTATGCAAAACCAAACCCAAATCAGAGGAGATTAGTTTATTAATTTTTCAATCCATACACAAACCAAACAAAAAATTTATTGAATGAAACATGTAAAAAATTGATTAAGATTAGATTCGGTTTAACCGATCAAAGTTGCAGTCCTAATATATATACCAAAAAAAATAATTAATATTTTGTGGATATGGATGATATTATCCAATGTATATATAGATACAAAAAAAGAAAAGAATTAAATTATTATCAAAATTCTTTAAAAATTCATAACTTTTCAATTGTAACTTGATTTAGGTAATCAATATCTCAGTGGAAAGATATTTTGATATACACTTATGATTGTATAATAGATTTTTTTTAAAAATGACAATTTCACAAAACAAAGTGAGATCAAACATTGAAACTAAAATTTATCAATTTGACTCAAAATTAGCTATTTATCACATATATTCCATGATTATCTCAATCTAAATCTATTAAAAATAATAACTAAAAAAATTAATATGATGTGGCATGATCACCACCATTCATTCAATATATCTTGAAAAATCATTAAATATATTGAGATTAATTTGGTGAATATGAATATGATATTATTCAATTTCTCTCTCTCTCTCTCTCTCTCTCTATATATATATATATATATAAGTAGATTTTTTTTAAGCTCGATATTTGCAAGCCAATCTTAAAATTAATTTAACTTATAACGAAATGAATAAATAAACTTTATATTTTTAAAATATTTTTATATTTGTAATAGTGCAATGGTTTCATTGAAAACTTTAAGAACAACTACCTCACCCGACACCCATTATGGATATGTTAAAAAGAATTAACACACAAGGCTCTTGACAGCACTTTAATAAGCAAAATTACAAAAGAAAAAAGAAAAAAAACCTGAAAAACAAAAGCAGAAGGTGCTTACTACTTATCGTCATTGTTTAAATTTGATGTTGAAAAAATTATAAAAAATCTTCAAATTGAAATGGGGGGTATCTGATGAACAAATATGTGGTTGCAAAGGGAAAAAAAACTATACTTGGATTAATGAAACAAAATGAAAGGGGATTTTTGACTAAACGAATGGGGATTTTTTTACCTAAATTTCATTAAATGTTTTGATTTTGTGGGCCTAGGAATTTGAATATTGGTTTTGGCTGGCCAAACCGGGATGGCCATTTGATGACGGGAAACCGGGATAATTGATTCACGCGTGCGAATTTGAGGGGTTTTTATGTGGGGTTATTTTTAATTTTTACAATTTTACTTTTTTTTAAAAGTCAACAAGTCAACTCATAAGATGATGACACCTCATAGAGCTTGTGAGTGATGCCTATAACTTGAGGCCTGAGTATCATCACGTATAATAAGACCTTATTCCGCACGATATTTAATAGACAATCTTAAAATTATTGTAAGTTGTATCTTATAACAAAATATAATACAAATAATTTTATTTTAAATATTTTTATTTGTAACAAATTGTTACCCTTTATAATTGTTCAATTATGAATTTTGACTTAAATAGAGAGAAGAGATGATTGTTAGAATTCCGAAAGGGTGGTTATGTAATAGACTAATGGTTTCTTTAAAAACAATAATTTAAAAAAAACAGCTTGTTAATTAATATCAATATATAACTCAACTCATTTATATGTGCAAAATGCATAATATTAATTAAAAATTACATACGTAGTCTAAAATAATCACAAATCAGCATAGTGCAACGGGAAAAATGTGAAAAATATAACAAAATAACTATTAAAAAAAAAAAAAAAACCCAAAAATGTGAAAGCCCTCACAATTTTGAGGGTAAAAAAACCCACAGGCAAACAGACAACAATGCACTATAATTATTCAAATAAAAAAGACAAGAATTTTTAATTAAAATTTAATTGAAATATAAAAAAAACACTTTTACATGACTAATATTTAAATCTAATGAGTCTATTGTCAAGTATATCCTTGTCTAAGATACTTTTTATAAAAAAAAAATTGTTTACATTATTGATTTACAAGAAATTTATGATAGACTATTAACCTAATATTTTTTATGGAAATTTATTGATGCATTAGCTGTGCAAATTTAATTTCCTGCAAACCATTAACACTGTTTCGCGGCCCTGATATATATTGTTAAAAATCAAACAAGAATATTCAAATAAAAGTCTTTTATGCATCTCTTCCAATATATATCAACAATCAACATCTCTACATGACATATAACTTTTTCAAAGACAGAGACAAATTATTTGTTTTTTTATAAGAAAAATATGATCATTTTTTATTTTATAAAAATAAACAATACATGAACATGAGTAAGTGGACAAAAGTAAATTATTTGTAAATCATATAAAAAATAAAACCATATTGTCCAACTCAAGAGTTATTAGTTAAGAAAATGGGACAATGTCGCCTATGCATATTGTTGGAATTATAGTTTCGTCTTACACTAAAGGAGAGGCCAACCAACAAAAAGTATGAATAAAAAAGGTCAATGAAACTCAAAATCCCATCAACATATATACAAAGGGCCCGTCTATCCCCACCAAACAATTTTCCAATCCCACCGATCAAAAAAAAAAAAAAAAAAAACGGTGTTTGTCTGTTCCCACCGATTCCGTTTGACCGAATTCGGTCGCCATTTCAAGTTTTGGGCGACCGTAATGGGTCGTCATTTCAGGTTTCGGGCGACCGGAATGGGTCGAACAGGGTTCAGAATTATATCTACTTATTTTTTGTAAACAAATAAATTTTTGGATTTATCCATCATATTCTACATTTATTCTTTCATCCAAACAACAACTAAGGGATTAAAAAAAATGTAAGTAGATATACTTTCAATTAATTCAAATTTTTATAGAAAAATATCTTATTAGACAAATATATATCATTTTTAAGCTTCGTTTGAATTCGTAGTTAAGATGAATTTTTGTTTGAAAACAAAAAAAACATATCAGTTGATTCAAACACATTTTATATTTGACTTTTGAAATTTGTCTGTAACTTATATAAAAAAAATTGTTCTTATATTCTACATTTAAGAATAATGATTTATTCTCTCTACATTACAACTCAGACTTGGAGTGATATGAAAGATTCAAGGAGGATACACGTCGTGAGATTATGTTTTCAAAAAAAAAATTATAAATTTTATTACAAATCCTGTTCGACCAGTTTCGGTCGCGCGAAACCTGAAATGACGACCAAATTCGGTCGCGCGAAACCTAAAATGGCGACCAAATCCGGTCGAACGGGTCGAATTGGTGGGGATAGCAAAACCGGTTTTTTTTTTTTATTGCTTGGTGGGGTAAGAAAATAAGTGGGTGGGGTTAGACGGGCCCATATACAAATATATGTTGCAAGGTAAATTAAAATTACGGATAGTTTAATACTAGAGCAGTATAGCGATGAAGGACATGTACCAGTGCTTCGAAAGCGTGAAACGTATGGCGACTCTATAGATACTTTTCTTAAGCACTAAAAAAAACTTAGAAAAATATAAATTGACATTGAAATTTATAGTGATTTGTACACATATCATTCACATGTTTATATAAGGTGTTCTGACTTGAAGAATTAGAAAACTCAATCTTTAGAGCATTCTTAATTTGAAACTCTGTCCAATCTACTAAAATAAAACTTATTAAATTAAAGCATTCCTAATTTGATAAATTGTAGACTACCTAAAATGGACCCGAAATCAGAAAATAAATCAATAAAAATATGTCTTATCAAATTTGTATTAGATTAATTGTTTCTTTTTCTTATATCAAATTTGCATCACGTAAGATATTTTTGATATACACTTATAATTGTGTAATAGATTTTTTCTAAAAATGACAATTTCACAATAAAAAGTGTGTTAAGACTGTGTCACTTTTAAAGGTCAAATATCGCGTTTTATTTATTTTAATAGTTCGAGCATTCAGTTTCAAAATCAAACTGCATATTTGTGGTTCTGGTGTTCACTTGGGTTTACATGGAAATTTTTGTAGCATTTCGAGGTCTTTTTAGAAATTATGCAGTTTGGATTGATATTTGGATTTAATTTTGTTAATGCCCAAGATGAAGAGGTAAAAATCCGATATTATCACGAGATGTTTAGTTTTGAGATAGCTTCCATATAGAAGTGGAATTAGATCAACTGGATTCATGTATCAAAAGTTATGGGTGTTTTTCCAATTATACCATGGGGATATGAAATCCAGGCAGCAGCCCTGTATGATGTTTAGCCTAGATTTTGAAATATCTAGAGAGGTTATTTGATCTGGGTGTAAACATGAAAGCTGTAGATAATCTTCCTATCTTTCCAATGCCATTGGAATCGTGCAATTCGGAGCTGTATTGAGGAAGTTATGGCCGTTTAAGTGAAGGCTGTCCAGAGTTTTTTAAGTCCGAGGACAGCTCGGTCATTCAGTCCGACCTTGCCTATTTAAGCTCCCCAAATGCACGACCTTAGCATATTTTTCCCCTCTTTTGCTCTGGTCCAGCCCCTCTTTGGGTGGAGGAAGTGGTGGTGATGGTGGGGAAGGAGCACAAAAGGAGAAGAAAGGTGTGTATACTTTTAGTTGTGTGGTTGTGTTGTTGTTTCTCTTCCTTCTCCTCCTCCCCCCATAGCTGATTCCCCCCCCCCCCTTATGTTTTTCCCTCCCCTTTGGACCAGCAGCCCCCCCCCCCCCACATGTTTGATGAAATGCCAAAGAGAAGGTGTGCTTGGATTGGGTGCATGTAGATCAAGCAAGGTTTGTGTGTTTGAGCTTGGCTTCCCTCTTCTCCACCCTCCCAAGGTATATTCACTTCCCCTTTTGTGCCATATAGGTATTTGTGTTAATGCTTCAAAGAAGTATAAGTTTTGCTATCTATTGCTTTTGGTGGTCAGCAATGATGTCCAAGTCTTGTTGTAGGTGTTTTTCCCTTTTCTTGTTGTTGGGAGCTTTATGTTGTTGTAGGACAGATTTATGACTTCTTAAGATCCTTGTATAACTAATACTTGGAAACATATTTTGAGCCTTGTGTCTTCATTTCATATGATCATCTATGTGTCTAGATGTTATATATGAAATTTGGTGTCATTATGATATATGTGTTGTAAGTTATAGCCTGATTCTCATGGTCTGTCCAGATTCGCGCAGAAATTAACCAGTTTCGGAAAATAATTTATTTCGTGCATTTAGAGATTTTATCAAGTTATTATGTCTTCACGGAATATGATCCCAACATATCATAGAATGTGTGTAATTTATTTGAGAATTTTTGGATGTGTATTGTGTGCTGTGGAGACCAATGTTTGGGGCTGGTTGCAGTAGATGGACTAATCTTGTATAAATATGTGTCAAAAAGTTATTATGCATGGTGTGGGCAATATCAGGAGTTGTTGTCTTCATGAAGAAGGCTTGTATATGTGTCAAGATGCTTTATATTTAATGGAGCATCATTGGTTGTTCTTGCAGATCTCGTAGACCGGACGCGCGGCGATCCAAGTACTAGTGAGTGGTTCGATCCAAGCCCTCGGGATGCGCTCGATGCACGTAGTCATGCATCGCGCATCCATGGGGCTTCTTTGCACCCCTATTGTGTTAGATATTGCATGCTAGGGCTGTATAGCTAAGTATATTGTATAGAACCCCCTTTTCTACCATATATTGCATATGTATCATATTCATGTGTGAAGGTATTTCTTTTATGTTAGATAATTTATTTAGCCTCTACTTGTCCTAATTTTAGGTGGTGATAGTTGAGCCACTTTAGATGTTTATTTGATGCTTAAGCATGCTTAGTGGTGACCTTAGATAGCCAAAGAATCTTAAATATAGTTAAGTCCTCATGTATAAGCTACTAGCATAATATGATGTTTGGTCTGTATGTAAGGTTTGCATGTATGTGTTTAAATACCAGGAATTGGTTTGGATACATGGACTTTATGTTGTGATTAAAGGATGACGTTTATGCTTGTTAATGTTTAAGCACATTATGTGGTAGTTATACAAATGTGAATGAGCATACATGCCTTATTTATAGTGTGTACAAGCTAAACTATCAATGGTAGAACTCGTGATGAACGGGTCTTTGGTTAGTGGTTTGATCAACGCACTAGAGGAGCTCATATTATGGCTATGCGTGTTTTGTAGTACTTATAAAATGACATAGTTGTATCATTTATTACTGTCTTGTGGAATGATTGCTAGTCTAGGACTTGTATTGCTTAACTTTCATTCTACTCACTTGTTCTATGTGAGAGGCTTGGAAGCCTAGAGTGTACTATATTTTGCTTGTTTATTCAATTAATTGCACTCCTATATGTGGGTAGTCTTCAGTGTTAGTAGATGCTTAGCGGGGTTTAATCATTGGTTGATGCATATAATTCCATGAGTATTGGTTTTGTTCAACTGTTACATGCTAGGTTATTTGGACATGTGGTCCATGCATCTCATTTTGAGACTGAATATTCTCCTATAATAATTGCGCTTGTTTCATTAATAGGACCTATATGTGATAGGTGTTGGTATGATCTATTGTTAGGATTATATGTTATTTTCAATGTGCAAGCGTAGTAGTTGATTGTTCGACATCCATGTGATACACTCGCATTAGAATTCAGGAGAATTCATTAGCATTGTTAATTACTAGATGACTATAGTTGATCCTTGATGATCGTATTGTGAGCGTGGAATGCTTCTCCCTTACCTCGTATCCGCGTTGAAGCTACCCGGCGTTGGAGCTATCCTGGTTTCTGCCGCTACATCATAGGAGGCCCAATGTGTATTTCAATACCTTTGTGGTTTCGTACCTATCTTGAAAGGCTATCAGGAAGAGGGCTACCCGGGAGAGGGCTACCGGAAGGTTAAGGGAGTTAACGAGTTGATTTCTATTTCCAATAGTCCCATGTCACCCCTAGGGGTGGGGGTGAGGGTAGGTTGGTGTCACGTTGTCACGTGACATTTATACTAGGAATGCCCAAAGTATCAATAGTTCCATGTCACCCCTAAGGGTGAAGGGGAGGATAAGGTCGGAGTGTTTCCTCTCCGTATCATCGTGCGTCGAAGCTACCCAGCGTTGAAGCTTCCCTAGGTGGTGCTGCCGCATCGGGAGGCCGCCAGGGAGAGGGCTACCTGGGAGAGGGCTACCGGATGATATCGCGAGCATGGAATACTGTTTCCCAAATGTTCCACCCCCCTCCCCTTCGGGGTATGGGTGAGGTAAGGTCACATCTCCACGTGACATTTATCTGTTTGGTTCCTCCCATATTTCTTTTACTTCGAGAGAAAAGGGAATATATATATATTATCATTGTAGAGCTTAGATTCTTGCCACTCACTGAGCTTGTAGCTCACCCCTCGTGTGTTATTTTTTTTACCAGGGACTGGGTTGGCGTGGAGCTAGAGCGTCTATCTGACGTGGTTCGTGCGTAGAGTGTCCCACCCTTTCGGTTGGCGGATGCAAGGCTGTCAGCAATCCCATTTTCTTTGTGTATATACTAGTAATCGTGCGTGTTGCACATATGATTTTATTTAGACTAGACTTGGACTCTCACAGGACAGTTATCGTGTATTCGAGTTTGTAATAATGTTTTTGATTTACAGACTAATTTGTATATTATACTTCCGCATCTTTTCTTTTTATTGGCTACTACTTTCCTGTAGCATTATTATCTTATTTGATCCCTGTTGATTATTGTATGATTGGTAATGCCTCGGGGCGTAACAAAGTGAGATCAAACATTGAAACTCAAATTTGTCAATTTGACTCAAAATTAACTATTTATCACAAATATTCCATGATTATCTCAATCTAAATCTATTAAAAAATAACAAATAAAAAAATTAATATGATGTGGCATGATCACCACCATTCATTCAATATATCTTGAAAAATCATTAAAAAAATTGAGATTAATTTGGCGAATAGGAATATGATATTATTCAATTTCTCTCTCCCTCTCTCTCTCTCTCTCTATATATATATAAGTAGATATTTTTTATCCTTGTCCCAACATAAAACAAATAAAAATATTTTTCATTCTTAACCATAATCTAAAATCAAAGATAACTAATAACTAATAGTAAATTCAAAAATAAAAATGCTACAAAAGAACGGACTTGAAAACTTAAATATTTTGGCTTAGTATAATAGATAGATAGTGAGACCCCATTAAGCTCGATATTTGCAAGCCAATCTTAAAATTAATTTAACTTAGAACAAAATGAATAAATAAACTTTATATTTTTAAAATATTTTTATATTTGTAATAGTGTAATGGTTTCATTGAAAACTTTAAAAACGACTACCTCACCCGACACCCATTATAGATATGTTAAAAAGAATCAACACACAAGGCTCTTGACAGCACTTTAATCAGCAAAATTACAAAAAGAAAAAAGAAAAAAAAAACCTGAAAAACAAAAGCAGAAGGTGCTTACTACTTGTTGTCGTTGTTTAAATTTGATGTTGAAAAAATTACAAAGAATCTTCAAATTGAAATGGAGGGTATCTGAGGAACAGATATGTGGTTGCAAAAGGGGAAAAAACTCTACTCGGATTAATGAAACAAAATGAAAGGGGATTTTTGACTAAACGAATGGGGATTTTTTACCTAAATTTCATTAGATGTTTTGATTTTGAGGACCTAGGAATTTGAATATTGGTTTTGGCTCGTCGAAAAAGACGGGAATGACCATTTGATGAACGAGAAACCGGGATTAATTGATTCACACGTGCGAATTTGAGGGGTTTTTATGTGGGGGTACTTTTAATTTTTACTATTTTACTCTTTTTCAAAAGTTAACAAGTCAACTAATAATGTGATGACACCTCATAGAGCTTGTGAGTGATGTCTATAACTTGAGGTCTGGGTATCATCATTGTATAATAAGACCTTATTGCGCACGATATTTAATAGACAATCTTAAAATTATTGTCAGTTGTATCTTATAACAAAACATAATACAAATAATTTTATTTTAAATATTTTTATTTGTAACAAATCGTTACCTTTAATAATTGTTCAATTATGAATTTTGACGTAAATAAAGAAGAGATGAATGTTAGAATTCCGAAAGGGTGGTTATGTAATAGACTAATGGTTTCTTTAAGATCAATATATAGCTCAACTCATTTATATGTGCAAAATGCATAATATTAATTAAAAATTACATACGTAGTCTAAAATAATCACAAGTCAGCATAGTGCAACGAGAAAAATGTGAAAAATATAACAAAATAACATGGAAAGCCCTCACAATTTTGAGGGTAAAAAACCCACAGGCAAACAGACAACAATGCACTATAATTACTAAAATAAAAAATGACAAGAATTTTTAATTAAAATTTAATTGAAATATAAAAAAAACACTTTTACATGACTAATATTTAACTCCAATGAGTATTGTCAAGTATATCCATGTCTAAGATACTTTTTATAAAAAACAAATGTTTACATTATTATCTATCAACATTTCCACTAAATGATTTACAAAAAAATTATGATAGACTATTAACCAAATATTTTTTATGGAAATTTATTGATGCATTAGATGTACAAATTTAATTTCCTGCGAACCATTAACCCTGTTTCGCGGCCCTGATATATATTGTTAAAAATCAAACAAAAATATTCAAATAAAAGTCTTTTATGCAGCTCCTCCAATATATATCAACAATCAACATCTCTACACGACATACAACTTTTTCAAAAACAGAGACAAATTAGTTGTTTTTATATAGGAAAAATATGATCATTTTTTATTTTATAAAAATAAACAATACATGAACATGAGTAAGAGGACAGAAGTAAATTATTTGTAAATCATATAAAAAATAAAACCATATTGTCCAACTCAAGAGTTATTAGTTGAGAAAATGGGACAATGTTGCCCAAGCATATTGTTGGAATTATAGTTTTGTCTTACACTACAGGAGACGCTAACCAACAAAAAATATGAATAAAAAAGGTCAATGATACTCAAAATCCCATCAACATATATACAAATGTATGTTACAAGGTAAATTAGAATTCCGAATAGTTTAATACTAGAGCAGTATAGCGATGAAGGACATGTACCAGTGCTTCAAAAGCGTGAAATGTATGGCGACTCTATAGATCCTTTTCTTAAGCACAAAAAAGAAACTTAGAAAAACTTAAATTGAAATTGAAATTTATAGTGATTTGTACACATACCATTCACATGTTTATATAAGTTGTTCTGAGTTAAAGAATTAGAAAACTCAATCTTTAGAGAAGACTAAAACTTAAATATACTAAATTCATATTCCTTTATTAAAACTCTATCAAATCTACTAAAATAAAACTTACTATATTAAAGCATTCCTAATTTGATAATTGTAGACTACCTAAAATGGAACCGAAATCAGAAAATAAATCAATAAAAATATGTCTTATGAAATTTGTATTAGATTAATTGTTTCTTTTTCTTATATCAAATTTGCATCACGTAAGCTAGGCTTCTAACACAAGGAACTATGTAGAATATAATATAAGGATCATAAAATTATAAATATCATAAATAAAAAAAGAAATATCATAAATAAAAAAAGAAATATCATAAATAAATAAAAATAAATAAATAAAAGCCTAATCCATTGGTTGGTCTTACTATATGTTATTATAGTAAAAATCAAGTATTTCGGTTCATGCCAAAACGTGATCTTTTTATTTAGTACTAGAATAAATAATGAATTTTTCAATAACAAAAAGTTGAATCAAATAATTCGATTGTTTTCAAGAGTGTGTGTGATATATATATATCGTTTCACTGTATGGGAACCTATTAGGCGCGGCGAACGGTGGGTGCGGCCGCGATATGGGCCGTCCGATCACGGGTCCATCGCATCCGACGGTCGATATGAATAACGGCGGGTGCGACCGCGATCACGGGCCGTCGATCACGGGTATCGCATCCGACGGTCGGATGCGATTCATATCGACTGTCGGATGCGATGTACCCGTGATCGACGGCCCGTGATCGTTGTCACACCCGCCGTTCGTTACATGTAATCGGCCCCTTATATAAGGGGCCGATTACATGCGACGAACGGCGGGTGCGACAGCGATAACGGGTCCATCGAATCCGACGGTCGATGTGAATCGCATCCGACCGTCAGATGCGATGGACCCGTGATAGCGGCCGCACCTGCCGTCCGCCACACATAATCGCTTCACTATATATATATATATATATATATATATATATATATATATATATATATATATATACACACACACACACACAGAAAAGATTAGGTGCGGTCGTGCGGTCGCGATCGCGGGTCCAACGCATCCAACGGTCGACGTGAATCGCACCCGACCGTCCGATGCGATGGACCCATGATCGATGGCCCGTGATCGCGGCCGCACCGACCGCACCTAATAACGATATATATATATATATATATCTATATATATATATATATATATATATATATATATATATATATATATATATATATATATATATAGGGAAGTGATTACGTGCGGTCGTGCGGTCGGTGCGTCCGCGATCACGGGCCGTCGATCACGGGTCCATCGCATCGGACGGTCGGGTGCGAATCACGTCGACCGTTGGATGCGATGGACCCGCGATCGGACGGCCCACGACCGCGACCGCACGACCGCACGACCGCACCTCATCGGTCGCGTATATATATATATATATATATATATATATATATATATATATATATATATATATATATATATATTACGTGCGGTGAATAGCGGGTGCGACCGCGACGTGGGCCGTTCGATCGTGGGTCCATCGCATCCGACGGTCGATGTGAATCGCACCCGACCGTCCGATACGATGAACCCGTGATCGACGGCCTGTGATCGCTACCGCACCCGCCATTCACCGCACGCAATAACTCCTCAATATATATATATATATATATATACACGGCCCGTGATCGCTGCCGCACAGCCGTTCCGCCGCACCTAATCGGTTCTATATATATATATATATATATATATATATATATATATATATATATATATATATATATATATATATATATATATATATTTAGGGAAGTGATTCGGTACGGGAATGCGGTCGTGCGGGAAGCGATCACGGGCCGTCGATCACGGGTCCATCGCATCGGACGGTCGGGTGCGATTCACATCGACCGTTGGATGCGATGGACCCGCGATCGAACGATCGACGTCGTTTCCCGCATTCCCGCACTGAATCACTCGACTATATATATATAGTAAACCGATAATATGCGGTCGTGCGGTCGCGATCGCAGGCCGTCCGATCGCAGGTCCATCGCATCCAACAGTCGACGTGATTCGCACCCGACCGTCCGATGCGATGGACCCGTGATCGACGACCGCACGACCGCATGTAATCGGAAGTCTATATATATATATATATATGGGACGTGATTACGTGCGGCGAACGGCAGGTGCGGCAGGCGATCACGGGCCGTCGATCACGGGTCCATCGCATCGGACGGTCGGGTGCGATTCACGTCGACCGTTGGATGCGATAGACCCGCGATCGGACGGCCCACATTGCGGCCGCACCTGCCGTTCGCCGCACCTAATCATTTTCAATATATATATATATATAGTCGAATGATAATATGCGGCCAACCGCACGGTGCGGCATCGACCTCGTTCGTCCGATCGCGGGTCCATCGCATCCAACGGTCGACGTGAATCGCACCCGACCGTTCGATGCGATGGACCCGTGATCGACGGCCCGTGGTCGATGCCGCACGGTGCGGCCGACCGCAGCATATCACCCCTCTATATATATATAGTCGAATGATAATATGCGGCCGACCGCACGGTGCGGCATCGACCTCGTTCGTCCGATCGCGGGTCCATCGCATCCAACGGTCGACGTGAATCGCACCCGACCGTTCGATGCGATGGACCCGTGATCGACGGCCCGTGGTCGATGCCGCACGGTGCGGCCGACCGCAGCATATCACCCCTCTATATATATATATATATATATATATATATAGTGAAGTGATTAAGTGCGGCGGACGGCGGGTTCGGCCGCGACATGAGTCGTTCGATCACCGGTCCATCGCATCCGACGGTTGGATGCGATTATATATATATCGCATCCGACGGTTGGATGCGATTATATATATATATATATATATATATATATATATATATATATATATATATATATATATATATATATATATATATATATATGGGACGTGATTGCGTGCGGCGAACGGCGGGTGCGGCAGCGATCACGGGCCGTCGATCACGGGTCCATCGCATCGGACGGTCGGGGGCGATTCATCTCGACCGTTGGATGCGATGGACCCGTGATCGAACGGCCCACGTCGCGGCCGCACCTGCCGTTCGCCGCACGCAATCTTTTTCATATATATATATATATATATATATATATATATAGGGATCCGATTACATGCGGTTTACGGTCGGTGCGGTGCGCGATCACGGGCCGTCGATCACGGGTCCATCGCATCGGACCGTCGGGTGCGATTCACGTCGACCGTTGGATGCGATGGACCCGCGATCGAACGGTCCACGTCGTAAACCGCACCGACCGCACACCGCACGTAATCGCGACCATATATATATATATATCACTTATTAAAGGGATAGTAACCGATCTTTGTCATTTATGTTTTTTCCCCCCTCTTAAATTTAGTAATTGTTTTCAAAATTTAAGATTTCAAATCATATTTAGATGAATCATAAATATATTTTAAGATTTTAAAATTATATTTAATAAATCGTATCAATATATTCAAATTCTAATAATTCAAATACAAGATATTCGTTAAATCTATCTGGATTGAATATTCAAATGTTAATAATTGAAAGTTAAAGATATTCAATAAATCTATCTCAATTGTATTTTATAAAGATTAGTTATGATAAGCATATTATTGTCACATTTAAACCCTTTAATTTAGTTCTATATTTCCTAATTTTATGTGTTATTACAGGTAATTCAGATAAATGATGATTATAAATGCAAGATATTCTATAAAGCATTTAAAGATATGAAGGGAGAATCAAGAGGATTCTAGAAGATCCAAATCCAATTAAATATTCTTCAAATCAATGTTAAAATTGTCCCACTGTTTTGACCATAACTTTTTCCTCAAATTTCGTATTTAGGCCCAACATATGGTGTTGGAAAGATATTTTCAATATCTACAAATCAATATTTTACAATTCCACCATATTAGGGGTCAAATATTCATCCGAAGATTATGCAAAAAATTAATGACGGGAATGAAAGCTTTTACCTGCTCAATTTGTCAAAGATGCATATGAGGAAGGTTAATGGTCAATCTTGACCATCCAATATATTGCAAATCAATGGTTGAGATTCAAAGCCAGAGGCTATAAAAGGATCACATATGAAGCCAAGAAGGAAGCATAAGAACAAGGAGGCAAAAGGGACAACCAAAGGAGAAAGATTCAAGAGTTTTCTTTTTGTTTTTCTTTTCATATTCTTGTATTCTATTAGATCTGAATTTTTATTTTAGTTTTTGTGTTTTTATTTTCAAAATCTTTTATATAACATGGTTTCTTTTATTTTTCTTGTATTTCTTTTGATCATGTCTAACTAAATCTTCAACTAGGGTTAAAGATGAAACCATGCAATTCTAGTTTAAGATTTTATATTTAGACATGGATTCTTCATATTGTTTGTTTTATTGAGTATCAATCTCTCCTTCAATTCTCTTTTGAAATCTTTTATGTGAATTTCTCATTACCTTCTTCAAAAATCTCTTGTATTTGATTTGATAAATTACGTTTTGATTGAGTTTTTTGATATTTTATGCTCTTCTTAACAAATTGAATATTGAGTTGGTAGATTTTATAAAGGGAAGGGAGATAAATCATTATATTGGGTTTTCATAAATTAAGGTTTTTAATCGTAGAATCATCTTCAAGGATCTCTTGTTTAGGGCTTGATAGGGTATGCTTGATTATAGGTTAGGTTAGGGGATTGGGTCGGGTTTTAAACAAACTCAGAGTAATTGCTTCTAAGTTGAAGACTAACATAAGTTTGTACCACTTATTTTTATAACTATCACATTTTTTTAATGACAGAAGTTAATGGCGATAAATTAAAATGATCTATTCATATTCAGATGACCTGGGCTGTTAATGCAGTGAAAAACTGACAAAAAGATCCAAGAAGCATAATAATTCTCATAAGCTACTTGAATCCACAATGAAGAAAGCCCCATAAGAAAAAAAAATTTAAAATAATATTAATAAAAATTATAAACCTTATATTACAAGTCTCATATTTATACTAATAACATAAAATTATTAAACATAGTAAAATTCGAAAACTAATTTTTATGATTCTACTTATACTAGTACCCCACCATACACGCTTTTTGTGGCTGACCCCAAACTCAATTCCACTTAATTTTTTTTTGGTATAACAATTCCACTTAATTTACTTCAACAGGTGTTCAATTCGAAGAGCTTGGAGTAATTAAATATATTATATTATTCATAGGACTCAGTTAAACCAACATGCATCTACTATGAATATGATACATGATATTGCTTATATTAATTACAAACCTCTAGATCAATGTCACTAAACCATCCTTGGCCAGTTGATAAATTTTACTGTCAACATGACTGCCAAATATTTTCACCAAAAAAAAACATGACTGCCAAATATTGGTTAAGTTTAGGGAGGCTGTGCTACATCTTGACAAAAAGGTTTTGTTTTCACTTTTCAGAGTATCTATTATCAAGACCCCGGTCACTGCTGGCATTGCTGATTTTAACTCATCCATTTTCCATGGTCACATTTTGATTTTTTTTGCAGCTTCTAGGTAGTATCAGCTGTAGTGATTAATTAGTTATAAAAAAAATTGTCCATTTTTGCAGCTTTTGATGTGCGTAATATCAATAGTGATTAATTAGATATAAAAGTTGTGTTTTTGCTTTTTAGTTTAACGCAGCGTGAAATGATAGAAAAAATCCAGCAAGCATTGAGAGATCTCATAATCTTCTAGAATCCACAAGGAAGAAAAACCCAAAATTTAAAATATTATTAAAATTAACTGATTCCTTAGGTTACAAGTCTCCTATTTATATTAATAATAAAAAATTTAAAAATTACTAAAAATAGTAAAATTTAAAAACTAGTTTTTCTGATTATAGGAATCGATATAAATCAATTCCAATCTATTATGATAGAGATGTCACACATCTAAAACTTACTAAACATAGTAAAATTGCTAATTTAAAGGCCTAAATAAATGAATTTTTGAAAATTTAGGATGCGTTTAGCAACTGCCCAGAAGTACTTCTAAATGACTTCTCCTTCTACAAAAGGAGAAATGAGCGCATTTGGAAACGCGGTAACTACCACTTCTCCTTCTGCAAAAGGAGAAAAACCCCTTTTTACAGAAGGAGAAAATAATTCCTTCTGTGAAAGGAGTTTTTTCACTTCTGTAGAAGTTAAAGAAAAATGATTGTTTTGACAAAAATGCCCTTATAAAATTTTACAAATTCTAAAAAAATCATTTGCCCATGTTTGGTTAGAATTAAGTTATTATGAAATTTATGTCTATTCTAGTATAAATAAGAATAAAATGATTTTTTTGTTTGGTTGGAATAACTTAATTCCAAAGATTAGCTGGAATCCATATACCACTTTATACCAATTAATCTTGACATATAGATTTTCATTTATTCCAGCTTCAAAACGCCCATTTTGAAATTATTCCTATTTATTTCCATTTATTCTAACCCTATTCTCGAACTAAACATAGGTTTCAGGTATTATATAAGACAATTTTTCTCACCTATCTCATTAGGTGATGTCAGACAAATCTAGGATCCAATTTAGATTTGTTAGTTTAGGTTTTTTTTCTATTTTAAATTTGAATAATTTTGTTAGTATCTTTTAATTGTTAAAATAAATTTGTTAGTAAATATTTGCCTTTTGTTCACAAAAATAAAAAATGTTATTATTTTAATTGTTAGGATTTGTTAGTTTGATATTGTAACCAATTGTGTTTATAAAAAGTTTGTTAGTATTTATGATCTATATAGTTGATTATATTTATTTATTTATATTGATTTATTAAGATAATTGTATAATATGGATACAAGGGTATTTTAGACAATTCATGGGATTTCTATTACAAAAGTATATTTTACAAACATTTATCAATATGTGTTCTTAAACAACTTCTACTAAAAAAACAAGAAGCCCCTTCTTTAAATGTAACTTCATCCAGAAAGAACTTCTTGTAGAAGTACTTCTAGACAAGTTGTCAAACTATACCTAAGAATTGTTAGTTGCATAATAACTAATCCAGAAGATCTCTTCAATATTTTTCTCCATGTAAAATTTTGTGGGATTCCGATATTGTGAGCCTTGATTTATAATATATTTGGTGGACCTCTTTTGGTGGTCCTATCTACATAATATGTCATACATCAGACTCCTCTTCTTAAAAAGAACTCATCCTCGAGTTATTCTGCTCCTCTAATCTATTGATGTTTCCTTGTATTTTGTCTTTGACAAACAAAAGACACATATTTTTTAATTCAAATTACTTCTTAATAAATTGATCTTGTAGAAAGTTAGATAAACATTGATTTGTAGCCCAAGCTTCTTAGTAATCGCAATGTTCTCATCATAAACATTATGGATGATGGCGTCAAAAATGTTCTTGTCAATGGTGCATAGAGTTTGCAACACAAATTTCAATGGCTCTTTTATTTGGAGTCACCACTAAGGAAAATGATTCCTCTTGTTCTCCTCCGATAACCTCTTCAAGCAATTCAGCATTGAAAAATGATTTCATTCATGACTATATAGTTCCAAGTTGTGTAAATATAGTCTGTTCAAGAGAAATAAAGAAAAGAGAATGAATTAGGCCTCTTTCCATCTAGTAAATATAGTGAGACCCCATTAAGCTTGATAATTACAAGCCCGTCTTAAAAATAATTTAATTTGTATCTTATAACAAAATGAATAAATAAAATTTATATGTTAAAATATTTTTATATTTGTAATAATGTAATGGTTTCATTGAAAACTTTAGAAACAACCAGTGACATGCATTAGGGCCTGAAAGTCTGTCTCACACATCCATGATAGTCGCTTTATGATTGTGAATTTAATCATCGGAAGCGGGCATATGGAACCTACACATGGGGCATGTTGATTTCATCTTCCACCATCCTCTCTATGCAGTTTCCATGAAACATATGTCCACAAGGCGTGCGCATGATCTCCTTCTCATCTTTTTCAAGGTCCATCAGCTTTTCAAGACAAATCGGGCATGCCTCTGCCATGGCTATTGAACTGTTGCACTCAACATTCTCAAGCTCCGTGGTCATATAATTGTTCAATAAAAAATGTTTCGTCACAAATGAGCATCAATAAGTCTTCAAGACTCACTGTGATCCTCAACATCTGATGTTCAGGTCCAAGCATGCTTGCCTCCTTGTGAATGTAATCCGATATATATTTCGTGTAAATATTGAAAATCTCTCCTCCCTGGATGATGCGGAGAAGCATATCCTCCACTTTGTTCCCAAAATTGCTTGAGTGCAACACATCCTCCAAAGGTTGGATGACAGTGGATGCCTTTCGGAACGTTTGTTCGCTCCCGAAATGTAAGATTAAGCCGCTTGACGACTGTAGCAGTCCCAACATGAAGTGATCCGTGATGCAAAAAACGATGTTCACAAACTTTTCATTGGCACTACATTTCCCCGTCAGCCATTCGATCTTTCTGCAGACATATTTAAGCACCGAGGAATTCGGTTTTGAAAAATCGCTCATCCATGACTATAGCTCCAGTCGTGTATATATATAGCTTCTCTTCAAGAGAAATAAGAAAAGAGTGTGAATTAGGCCTCTTCATGTGATGCCCCAAATTATCAACAAAATGAAATGGAACTACAGGTTATAAAAAATTATTAAGGCATTTTAGTTTGACCATTCAAGAAGAATAATGTCAATTGCACAAAATATATTAAGCAAATCCTAAAATTTCATGAAAATAAATATCACGAGTTCTTGACAAAAATCACCATGTACATGCCAGACTTGAGCAAAAATAAACATACAAAGATGGAAACATGAGCTCAACTAGTTTTAATAGAGTCATATTATTACAATGTAAATGAATAGAGAAATAACATAGGTACAAAAAGAAAAATGAATTGATTATCATATAGAGATAGATAAAAGAATTACATATTGTTGATAAGAAAAAATGGAAAATAAATATTGACTGATGAAGGGAGAGTTCGAATACCAGGGTGAATTGAAGAGCAGAGAATCTAATATACAAAGAAAGAACTCCCGAGTTTAATGGAAATTCACAATAAGCCTCTTTTGATCTGATAAATATAATGAGGCCCTATTAAGCTTGATATTTAATAGTCCATCTTAAAAATAATTTAATTTGTATCATATTACAAAATAAATAAAGATAATTTTATTTTAAAATATTTTTATATTTGTAATATGATACAAATTATGGGTATGTTAAAATAAATAAATATAATGGTTTCATTGTAAACTTTAAAAACAACTACCTCACCCATTATGGGTATGTCAAAAACAACTAATACACAAGGACTCACAGAGCACTTTAATGGAAATTCACAATGAGCCTGTTTTGATCAGCTAATATAATAAGATCCTATTACGCCGGATATTTACAAGCCAATCTTAACAAAAAAAAATCAATTTGTATCGTATAACAAACAAAATAAAAATATTTTTTATTTAAAATATATTTATTTGTAACAATTTGTTACCCTCTATAATTGTTCAATTATGAATTTGACATAAAACAAGATGAGATGATTGTTAGAATTCCGAAAAGGTGGTTATGTAATAGACTGTAATGGTTTCTTTAAAAATGATAATTCATCAAAAAAACAACTGTCTCACCCATTGAAGGTGTGGTGTGTTTTTAAATGATTTTAATTGTTATATATATGTGATTGTGCTATGAAACAGTTTTCCTCCAATTGTTTGATTTTTTTGTAGACATGACGGACACTTTCTATTTCATTTAAGAAAAAAAACACATGTTTGAATGGAGATGAGAGGAGTAGATAAAACATAAAAATACAACAAGGGTGCGAGAGTCTTATAGAAATTGTTAGATTTTGTTGGGTTTTAAGACACTTCAATAGCGCTTGTTAAGATCAATATTATATAACTCATTTATATGTGCAAAAATACATAATATTAATTAAAAATATATACATAGTCTAAAATAATCACCAATCACGATAGTGCAATGACAAAAATGTGAAAATATTAAAACACAAAGCAACAACAAAATCACATGGAAAAATCTCTTAATTTTGAGGGTAAAAAGCCCACAGGCAACAGACAACAGTACACTACAATAAAACAAGACAAGAATTATTTAATTAAAAAAAAAAACTTGACTAATATTTTACTCTATTCAGTCTATTGTAAAGTATATGAGTATATCCATGTTTGAGATACTTTTTATAAAAATAAAAATTGTTTGCATTTTATCTATCAATATTAGGGATTAGAGAAATTTCAAAGCACCCCCGAATAATATTTTCGATGGAAATTAATTGACGCATTATATTAGCTGTACAAATTTAACCTCATGCAATTATGCAAATCAGTAACACTGTACAAATATAACCTCACACAAATTTAATATATGTCATCAAATATCAACAAAAAATATTAAAATAAAAGTCTTTCATGCATCTCCTCCAATATCAACAATCAACATCTCTATATGACATACATATCTTTTACAAAGATTGAGACAAATTATTATTTTTTTATAGGGAAAATATGGTCATTTTTATTTTATATAAATAGACATATAAATTTATGTTAAATCATATAAAAAAACAAAACCATTGTCTACCTCAAAAGTTATTAGTTAAGAAAAGGGGACAATGTCATCTTTATGGGTTCTTCGGGGATTCGGATCTGGTGCGCGCCTTGGCGTGCTTGGTCGGATCATTTCTCAGAAGGGTGGTGGGGGGTCTCATTCCTGGTTGAGGCGCCCGACAGCGGCTCAAGAGGATTCAGGGGTGTGTGTGATCGCTACCTGCTTTCTCGAAAAGCAGGAAAAGTTGGGTTACATTTGATCGCCTTCGTGGGGGGGTTTGTTAGGTCTTCGCTCTGGGATACGGATATACCATACACAGAGGTGAAAAACAAGTATCATATTCTGCTTCTGGGCTGACTAGAGGAATCTTGGTTCAAGTATCCAAAAGTGGTTAATTTCCAATATTACTTGAAGTAAATTTCTTTTCTATGGACGGTCAAAATTATGGTATCTACAATTGTCCCTCATCGGACGGAGTTTTTGTGTGAAACAGAAAGACTTTGACCGATGATAAGGAAAGAGACCCGTATTTTGGCCGGCCCAACCTTCAAGAAGTTTAGGTCATATAATCAGTACTGTTCAGGGAGTTTATTTAGACTGTCAGAGGATAGATCTTGACTAGAATTTTCAACCGAAAATATGATTCAGGTGGAAGGCGGGAAAAGTAAAATAGCGAGTGATCCAACCTTCAGGTGGGGTTCTTAGCCATCGTGCACATAGTAGCTTAGCGTCAGTTTCCTCGTGTCTACCGTACCCATGCTTGGGTAGCTCAGCAAAGATGGCATATCTCTGATAGAAAGCAAGTAAAGTGTTCGAGTTTGTTAATGGATCATCTGAAGGATAAAAGCTCTGGAAAAGAACCAGAACTGAAGAAATTCGAGTCTGAACGGTACTAGAAATGTGATAAAACTTTCGAGGGAGTTGTGTTTGATCAAGTGGGTTTTGGAAATGAACCAATACATGGCTGTTTGTTTTTAGAAAACTTGAAAATAAATATTTTTGGCCAGGGGTAAGGGGCGGCTACTGATGTTACGCCCCGAATACACAATCACTGTCCTGTGAGAGTTTAAGTCTAGTCTACTTAGAATCATATGTGCAACATGCAAGATTACTAGTACATACACAAAGAAGATAGGATTGCTGACAACCCCGTACTCACCAACCGAAAGGTGGAACGCTCCACGCATGAGCCACGCCAGAGAGATACTCTAGCTCCACGCCAACCCAATCCCTGGTGAAAAAAACAACACACGAGGGGTGAGCTACAAGCTCAGTGAGTGGCAAGAATCCAAGCTCTATAATAATCATATGATATTAGTTCATTCTTCTTTCCAAAGAAAAAGAAAAAAAAAAAAAGGGATGAAACTCAACATATATAAATATCATGTGAAGACGTGACCTCACCTCACCTTAACCCTCGACCCGTAGGGGGATCGATCTCTTAGAACTCTTGGAGAGGAGCCAAACGGTTAACCATAATACATATCATTACTGGATAACACAGTACTATAAATCTAATCGAATCGAGGTACACTACGCTACAATGTCTCACATCATTCGGCAGATGTATTATACTTTGAGCATTCCCAATATAAATGTCACATGACAACGTGACCCCAACTTACCCTCACCCTCACCCCTAGGGGGTGAAATTGGACTATTGGAAACAGAAACCAACCTGCTAATTCCCTTAACCTTCCGGTAGCCCTCTCCCGGGTAGCCCTCTTCCTAGCAACCATCCATGGTAGGTCTGATGCTAAAATGGTGTTGAAATACACCTTGGGCATCCTACGACGTGGAGGCATAGTCCAGGATAGCTTCAACACCGGGTAGCTTCAACGCGGATACGAGGTAGGGGAGAAGCATTCAACGCATACGATCCTCAAGGATCAACTATACTCATCTAGACACAGAAACCAACCTGCTAATTCCCTTAACCTTCCGGTAGCCCTCTCCCGGGTAGCCCTCTTCCTAGCAACCATCCATGGTAGGTCCGATGCCAAAACGGTGTTGAAATACACCTTGGGCATCCTACGATGTGGAGGCATAGTCCAGGATAGCTTCAACACCGGGTAGCTTCAACGCGGATACGAGGTAGGGGAGAAGCATTCAACGCTCGCAATACGATCCTCAAGGATCAACTATAGTCATCTAGCAATTAACAATGCTAATGAGTCCTCTTGAATTGCCATACGGATGCATCACTCGGACGCAAGGAAAAACAGTTAAGTCCTCGCACTTAACAATGAGAAGGCATGACCCTAAAAATTGGTCATACACCCGCCTATTTCAGATAGGCCTAAACTATTTATCATGAGTGCGATAATGATAGTAAAAATTCTAATACCTTTGAGGTGTAAGAGTCCCATAAGACATTCAAGCAACACCTCACTAATATTAGTAATCTGAAGTATCCATTTCATACTATACAAGCACAACCACTCACATAGAAGACTAAATGGCTTTAGTCATGGAAAAATCCATCCATTAATGTGAATAAGACTATTATGAGTTTATGCTGTATATAATAAAACTTCTACCAAATAATATGATGCTCGTTGTATAAATAAGTTGATTGAACCATTCAACATACGCACAATTATCACAAGAGAGATATAAGGACCACCTGTTTGAATAAGCTATGAACAACCTTGAATATGCACCCTTTATACAATCCAACATAGGCCTGCTAGTAAGCTAGCATAAATGTCATACCATTAGCTAAATATAACACAATCATACTAAACATTTACTAATAAGAAGACAATACTACAAAAGACTACATATAGAATGTCATACTCTATACTTCATGATATATATATAAGATATCACAATTACTGCTAACAAATGGTCTACAAAGATATAAGTTATTCTATTAAGGTATGATACGACTATGGCATTTTATAAGTACTAAAAAGAAATAGATATAGCCATAATACGAGCTCCTCTAGTGGGGGATTAAACCACTCACATAGAAACCCATTCATCGCGATTTCCACCAATGAAAGCTGCAAAACACAACCAATGATTCTCAAATCAAACATGAAGCTTCCTGACACATATATAACCTACTTCATGAAGACACCAACTCTTAATATTGCACCCAACATGTAAATTAACTTATTGAAGCAATCAAACAAAACTGCTGCATCTGTAGCAAATACCCCTAGTTGATTGATCTTCACCACACCAAATATTTATCCAAAAAAATCTGAAATAAATCATATACATTCCTGGACATGTTGGGGTCATAATCCATGAAGACATCATATCCTGATTAACCATGTATCAATAAGAAAAGATTTTACTTGAATTCAGCAGAGACTCATGCCACGAAATGAAAACACAAAATACATAGAAACGGATAAAACATGAAGTTCTTCTCATGCCTTTACTCGTACAACATCTCCCTAAATCTTTATTTAATTCAATGAGCATGAACAAATGATATGCTAAAATAACAACAGCAAGTAAAAGAAGTTTTAAGGCTAGGCAACATGGAATTCCTTCACTATATCATTTCCAATCTTTCCTTTTTGTTCTACACAATCAACACTCATAATCCATTCATATATCCACCACAGCCACACCCACATGAATTAAATTTGAAAACACACACACATAGTAGAATTATACGTAAGGACAACAAGGGATGAATTTACTCACCTCACAACTTACAATCCAAGCTGGACTGCCCCTAATCCATCTCCTAAATCATGCAAATAGGAACCCACTGATGAAAATATAATACTCAATCAGATATTAAATATAACCCCATAAATCAGGCAATACTCAATCTCTCCAAGACAAACATGATAATCCACATTACAATCCTAAACTGATACAATAAAAACAACATTCAAATTCCTATTCATTCAACCCCAAAAATATATTTATATTTCAGTCCTAAATCACAAATTTGATTCAAAACTAAAATAGAATAACCCCATATAAAGAATAACGATGAAAAGAATAAGAATCTTTACCCAGTATAGCACGAAAAATACTCCACGAAGCTTTTCCTAATTTTTCCTAATTTTTCCCTTTTGTTTTTCTCTCGCCGAAGTGCTCTCGGCCTCTCTTTCCACACACATAACCAGCAACAACTCACCGACTCACCCTATCCAATGCAACTTTGAAGTCCGGGAAAAATTACCAAACTGCCCTCCCTAAAAAAAAAACTGTGCGGCCTTGACTAGAACAGCCATAACTTCTTCAATATAGCTCCGAATTGCTCAATTCAAAAGCCATTGGAAAGCCAAGAAGATTATCTACAACTTTCATGTTTATGCTCAGATCAAATAACCCCTCCAGCTATTTTAAAATGTGAGTTAACGTCGAACAGGGCTGCTGCCAGGATTTTCTCATCCCTGGGTTATACTTGGAAAAATACACATAACTTTTATTGCATAAATCCAGTTGATCTAATTCCACTTTTGTATGAAAGCTATCTCAAAACTAAACATCTCGTGATAATATCGGATTTTTACTACTTCATCTTGGGCATTAACAAAATTAAATCCAAATACCAATCGAAACTGCATAATTTCTAAAAGACCTCAAAATGCTACAAAAACTTCCATTTAAGCCCAAGTGAACACCAGAACCACAATTATGCAGTTAGATTTTGAAACTGAATGCCCGAACTATTAAAATAAATAAAACGCGATATTTGACCTTTAAAAGTGACACAGTCTTAACAAGAGGATGAGCCGGCGGGGAGGGGCGGCTAGTGCAAACTAGTCGCCTGATACGGGGCAGCTAGACGCAACTAGCCGCCGCCCGCCTGGGTCCCTTAAAATCGAAAAGGGACCCTCTCTCTCCCCACGTTTCAAAACGGTTTTCATTCCCTCTCTTCTTCTTCTCTTTCATTTTAAACCGAAAAACCTTGGTTTTCTTGACTTCCAACCCTTTAATTTCACCCTAGATCATTCCTTTCTTCTTGATTTCAAAGCCCTAGATTTCCTTGGGTTCTTCTTTTGCACGAAATCGGAGGAGATGACGAAGGGGAAGAAGACGGCGTCGATGATGAAGCGTCTTCGGTCTTCCCGAGAGCAGAGAGGGATTGTCTCGGGGTCGGGCTCGTTGGGGAGCGATGGGTTGGAGAGGAGGGCCCGGAGGAGGCGACCCAAACGGCGGATACACCGTTGGTTGGTGCGGGTGGAGATGTGGAGGCTTCTTCAGGGGCTATCCTGGAGGTAGGGGCAGCACGATAGGGTACACACACAATAGAAGGTGTGGGGATCGACCGGCGGTGGTCGAAGAGGTGGCTCCGGAAGTTGGAGGACCGGCCGAGGGCGTGGTCGAGGGAGTGGAGGTAGAGGGGGTTAGTGAGAGCGAGAGGGCTTCATTGGATGCCATCATGGGTATGTTAGATAGGGAGGCCATAGAGGCTAGATCTGAGGAGGGGGAGAGAAGGGCTATAGGTGCCTTTGCGGTGCTGGCCTCCAGTGCGGTGGGCACGGAGGAGACCGGGGGCATCGAGGTCGAGGCTGGGGAGGCCGAGGGTGTAGATATAGGGGTTGAGGCCACAGGGGCCGGGGGTATTGGTACGAAGGAGGCCGTAGTTGAGGAGGGAGATGATGAAGAGGGAGACGATGAGCCTGATGAGGCTGAGGCGGAGGCTCCCGGGGCTACACGAGCCATGGTATGTCTCCCTTAATATTTTTTGTATTTTTGAAAGCGTGTAAACAGATATATATATATATATATAGGGAACCGATTAGGTGCGACGGAATGGCGGTGCGGCAGCGATCACGGGCCTTCGATCATGGGTCCATCGCATCGGACGGTCGGGTGTGATTCACGTCGACCGTTGGATGCGATGGACCCGCGATCGGACGACCCACGTCGCCGCCGACCGCCATTCCGCCGCACCTAATCATTTCCATATATATATATATATATATATATATATATATATATATATATATATATATATATATATATATATATATATGGTTCTTAAAAAGGCATGAGCTGGTAGACAAATCTTTTAAGTTTTAGGGGAAGCATGGGAATAAAGCTGGTAAAACATTTTTTTTGTTGGAAGGGAAGCATGGAAATAAAACTTGGAAAAATATTTTTTTTGTTGAAGGAAAGCATGGAAATAGATATTTACAGGATTTATGCTAAAAGCTGGTAAATATTTTGATTTTGTGAATTTTTTTGGAAAGCCTGAAACAAATATGTACTCTAAGCTAAAAGCTGATAAATAACTCTTTTGTTGTTTTTTTTAGTTTAGGAAAGCTGCAAACAAATGGGTGCCAATATTTCCACCCACCAAGTTCTTCTACCCACCCCTTTAAAAAAATAAAAAATGTTACCCTCATGTTACCCATTTGACTTTGTAAAGTCATCAATTATGCAGTGTTTTAAAACTCAACCTCACATGCCTGGTTGAATTAGTTAAACATTCACCCACTTTGAATTCTAGTTCGGCTTACCCATATAACCCGATGATATAACAAATTGGTAAAACGCAATCAACCCACCGGTTGAACTAACAGTTTTAATGAACCGGTTGTGGGTTGATTATATTGAATGATTCTTTACTCATAGAAATTGTGATGAATCACTTGTTAAAATATGAAATGTAATACAAAGTTTAGATTTTATATATTGAAATCATGTTATCATATTAAGTAAAAATTTTATGCAAAGATTTTCTAAAATATTTTATATTTTTATTTAGTAATGGTAATTAAAAAAAATTATTATATTATTATGTCACAGTTCAAATCCGGTTAACCCAACAGTTGAACCAATGACTCTTGACTCGTTCATCTTTCTGATTCATTGAATGGTTCAATTTTTAAAACATTGTCATTATGTCACAGGTTGACATCACATAGTCGAACTGGTCTCAGAGACCTAAGGGTCACAAAGAGATATCCATACACTACATCAAGTGATATGCCTTTCATGATACTGAACAACGCACCATTGTTTGAAGATATCATTTTATTGAGAGTGTCATAATACATGAACACATTGTTCAAAACGCAGAGTCAAATGGGTCGTAGAGAGAGCCTTAGGTCTCTGTAATCAATTCGACTATGTGATGTCGACCTGTAAAATAATGAACAACTTCACAAAGTCGAATGGATCACAGAGAGAGCATTATGTTTCTGTGACCTGTTCGACTATGTGATGTCATCCAGAGTATATAATTGATGACTACACAAAGTTGAATGGACCAAAGATGGTTTTAGGTCTCTGTGATCAGTTCGACTCTGTGATGTCAATCTGTGACTTATTGGACGACTTCACAAAGCCAAATGGGTCAGGGTGGGCTCACTCCTTAAAAAATCATATTCTGATTTTTTGAGAGGGGTGGGGTGAATAGCTGCGTGGGTGGGAATATCAGTGCCCTAAACAAATATGTACAGGACTAAGCTAAATAGGGGCTACTTGGGTGGATCGGTCCCTGGTGTCTAGACCTGCGCCGCTTTTTCGAGTCGACTTATCTTCGATGGTCGACAGATATCCGATGGTGGTCCCTTGTTTTCGGATTCTCCCTCCCTTAACCGTTTTAGGGGCCATCCTTGTTGTAGCAAGTCTCCATCGGTGGAGCCTAGTTTCCAGCATGCGAGCACCTCTATCCGGATGCGCATTGAACAGATGCTCCAGTTCTGGACTCGTGCTCCGTTGAAGCATGCTTCTCCCCAAATGGACATTATTCCCCCACAGTACGGGAAACGAACGCATTGGTGCCGGGTGGATGAAACGGCCTCGATGCTGTCGAGCCACGTTCTTCTGACGACCAGGGGATGGGGCGATCAGATGTCCATTATCATGCAGTTGATGATGGTAGAGACTGGGTCAATCATCAGTGGGAGTGTGACTAGTCGCAGGTGTTCTTGTGTGTGCTGTCAAAGGAGTAGATGAATTCATCCGACGGCTCTAGCCTGGGGATCCTGCCTTCAAGCTTCCGGTAGGCGGAGTATGCGAGGTCGTTGGTTTCCGCTCCTGTGTCAATGAGAATGTGCTTGAATTCCCTTCCTCCAAGTGTGGCGGTGATTGCGAGGGGTGCGAAACGCGCTCCAACTTCGGTGACTTCTTTGGGGAGGAAGGCAATCAGATTGGGCTCCACGCGGTTGTTTACCGAGTTCATGGTCCCGGCCGTCTCCTCTGAGGGATAATGGTTGTTGTATGGGGATCCAGGTGGGCTGTCACCTCCGTTTTCGGCCCCTGTATGCAAGGTCAGTGCAAACATGTTGTGTAGCACCCAGTTATCCTCATTCTCGTATTGGAGGCGCGCCTCTCCCCAAACGGTCAATACATGGCCCATGAATGGTAGTCGGAGGTACTGATGTCTGGGAGAGCAGATGGTTTAGATGTTGTCCAACCATGGTCGCCCTAGCATTATGGGGTACCTGGTGTCGATATCAGCCACGAAGCATTCCACCTCGTAGATCATGGGGCCGACAGCCAACTCGAAAAGTCCAGGTCCGCAGATGGTTTTCCCAGAATGGTTGAAAGCTTGAATGGTGGCGTGTACTGGTTGGATGAAGGGGCGGCCTCGTCAGGGCATTTCCTGGTAGGTGGTGCAGGTCATTATGTTCATCCCCGATCCTGAATCAATGAAGATGTTCAGCTGCAACATCTGAAGCCACCCACGTATGTGTAGGGTATAAACTCGCAATCTCGAGTCTGGGAGGTCATTGTCGGTAAATGATATGGTCATCGAAAGGTAGGGACCGTCGACCGATTAGTGCTTTTGGAGGACCCGTTGTCGTCTGGATGCAGATCATCCGACGTACACTCCCCTTACTCGAGTCCTTCGCTTGCTCCCTCGGGAACCTCCTCAAATGGTTCCTTCTCTTCTTCTTCTCCCAGGTTGTCTAGTCCGCTTTCGTCGGACTCTATGTTGATGACTACGGGTAGGTCTAGGATTGCGTGTTCTTCCTCGCCGTAGAGTACGGCGAGGTCGTGGTCGTTGAGGTTCAGTTGGAAAGGCTCGTCCTGTCTTCCCTCCTCGGGTTCTTTGGACAGACTGCCATCAGTGACGTCTTCTGATGGTTGTCTCCCCCTCCTGACCATGTTAATGGCGTGGGCTCTGAAAGTGGAGGCTAGATTATGACCTGGCAGTGGGTCAGTGAATATGCTAAGTGGCTTAGATGCTTGGGAATT
The DNA here is from genome assembly GCA_030737845.1 of Acorus calamus. NCBI lineage: Eukaryota > Viridiplantae > Streptophyta > Magnoliopsida > Acorales > Acoraceae > Acorus > Acorus calamus. The sequence continues at coordinate 10,009,028 of CM060864.1, read as the reverse complement.
GCCCTCGCTTAGGTGACCTTTGATCATGGCCCAATCAAGGTGTCTGTCATCATTTAAATCGTAAACAAAGTCCTGAAAAATAATGCATTGTTCTACGGTATGACCATGCTGTTGATGATATTGACAGTAACGTGCCGTCTGGTCCCAAGTAGTGAAGGCCTAGCCGGAGGGAGAGAGATGCTATTTGTGTCCATCATCACCCTGAAAATCCTGGTTAAGATTTCTGGGTAGGATGGGTAAGAATCCCTCTTTCCCATCCGTCTCGGGTTATACGACATGGGAGGCATAACCTTGTTATAGGTGCTTTGTGTGGGCTGCAAAAGGTTTGAATTTTGTGCTTTTGGGGGAGCAAAATAAAAAAAAGGGAGTCCTAGTTTGGCCCTGGCTTTGGGTTATGGGGCTTTGGACTGGAAAATTTTGGACTGTCGGGTTTTGTTGTGTCGACACGGGGGCGGGTACTGATCGAGGGGTGAAATTTTGATTAGCTTACCGAGGCAGCGCATATCCGGACAAACCAGGTGTGTACTGTCTCAGAGTTGCTCCTCAATCAAAAACTCACACCCCATTCGGGTAGATTGCCGATATCTAGGTAATCCCCTCTACCGTGGGGGTTTGCGCCTTTCGTGGTGGTTGTCCAACCCTGTGGCTGATAGGTGGGGACTGGGTTTGGACTACTGGGGCGGCACAACAGAAAATCATGTTGTGGCAGTTAATCACAAGCTGGTACGTAGTACAGTCCCTGCACGAAAGACTCGTACGAAGTTCCGGCTCAAGCTCTGCAACATCATGTCAATTTCTTGACACTCCGTGAGTTGCAGGTCGATTCGGTGGACAAGTGTGCACCACCGAGACATGTACTGTTCGAATTCCTCCCTAGGCCTCATTCGTTCTACAGTTAGGTCTGAAAAAGAGGGGGTCATAATCCTCTGATAACCGTAGCGGCCAAAGAACTTCTCGCTTACAGCCGAGAAGTTCGACAAGTGATCTACAGGGACGGTGGTGAACCATTGCAGTGCTTCTCCTTCCAACGAATTTTGAAAGAGAAACACTAACAGAGGTTGATTATCTAGAAACGGTCGGACGTCTACAGTTAAGTGAACGTCTGGGTCTCCACGACCGTTGTACCGACGAAATTTTGGGATTTTAAATCCCTCCGGTAAGTGGACTGATGGGATCTGTCTCAGGTTGTGTAGAGACATGTGTTTGGGGATAGAGGGATCAGTCTAGGAGAGGATTCTCTGGATGGTTTCATCTAGTGTTTCTCCCCTAGGAGGGCTGCTTAGTGGTCCCGGGTTGCGGGTGGCCAGGTAAGGGCCTGGGGTAGAAACGATCAGGAATATTGGATTTGCGGGGGAAAGGGGGGCGAATGAAAAGATGCTCGGATTGATCGAGCAGCTGAGTGTGGATGGGGTTTTGGGAGTAGCCTTGGTGGTTTCGGCAGGGATTTCCAGCCTCAAGGTCTTGACTCGGTGGTAATCGGTGAGGTCATGAAACATGTCCTCCACTGACTGGTACCCTAGATAGCCATCTTTTCTTCTAGATGAGTAAGAAACTGCGTGGCCTGACCCTCTTGGTCATCTCTCTCCTCTACGATTTTATCCTGGGTGTAGGTTTCCATGGTTGAATATGGAAATAACACAGGTGTGGATGAAATGCAGATGTAAAGCAGTAAATAAAACAGTAAGGGTGCGCAACTTGTACGGCTTAAGAAGGCAGTAAAGGGGTGCGCAGTTGTGTGCGGCTTAAAGCAATAAAGGGGTACACAGTTGTGTGCGACTTAAAGCAATAAAGGGTGCGCAGCTTGTGTGGCTTAAAGCAGTAAAGATTGTGGTCAAAGCAGTAAGGGGTGCGCAGCTGTGTGTGGCTTAAAGCAGTAAAGATGTTGTAATGCAAAGTAGATGAGGGTCTGATTTAAGGGGTGAGAAATTCTAGCTTCCCTAGGGGGATTATGGCATTCCAGTCAAGCTTGTAAAAAGAAGCAGAAGAGGATTACCTTTGTCGTTTTTCACGAGGAATGTCCCACTGTGATCGCCAGATTTGTCGGTATTGGAAACGCGTGTGTGAGGGTGGTTCTTCCGGGATTCGGATCCGGTGCGCGCCTTGGAGTGGTTGGTCGGGTCGTTTCTCATAAGGGTGGTGGGGGGTCTGGTTCCTGGTTGAAGCGCCCAACAGCGGCTCAAGAGGATTCAGGGGTGTGTGTGATCGCCACTTGCTTTTTAGAAAAGCAAGAAAAGTGTGGTCGGATTTGATCGCCTTCGTGGGGGGCGGTTTGTGGGGTCTCCGCTCTGGGATACGGATATACCATGCACAGAGGTGAAAAACAGGTATCATATTCTGCTTTTGGGCTGACTAGAGGAGACTTGGTTCAAGTGGGGGTGTATGTGGGGGGCGGCTAGTGGATCTTAGCTGTCAGGTATGGGGCAGCTAGTTAGGGTTAGCCGCCTAGAGCCTGGATCAACTTGGACAGAATTTGGGTAGGAATGGAATTTGGCTTTGGCAGAGGTTAAACTTGGTTTAACCTGGGTTTTGGAGAGTGGATTGGGAGGATGAATTTGTGTAGTGAATAGGTTTCTCTTCACAAATGGAACTCTTTCTCTCTCTTTGAGGATTTCAAGTAGTGAGTGTGGATTGTAGATTGAGAATGATATCAACTGGGAATTCAATAGGTGGATGTGAATTGTGTTAGAAATGTTTTGGACCCCCTCTATTTATAGTAAAAGAGAGACATGAGAGTGTCCAGTGGGTAAAAGATCATTGGACAATAGGGTGTTAGATTTGACCCCCCATTAATCCTCTGTTCTTCTGTCATGGACCAGGTGTGGGGCGGCTAGTTGAAACTAGCCGCCCAGGATGGGGCGGCTACTTCCTAGTAGCCACCCCCATCATGACTTGTCAAACGTCCCATCTCTGACAAGCGGTGGCTTGGGTCGGTCACTAGGGATGAACCGGTTGAGATAGGGCGGCCAGAGGGTACAATCCGTCGCAATGAATAGCATTTAATGTTGCTTTATGTCCCATCAAGGGAAGCGGTTTTGGGTCGGTCTGGAGGGGCGCCTAGTTGAAACTAGCCATCCAGGGTGGGGCGGATGGACTCGTTGTAATTGTTATCCACTAACACCAAGTGTTATGGTTAATGGTTGTTCCTCCTCGAGTGTCCCAAAAGCCTCCCACGGAACCATTTCCACATGCCTTCAAGATCACTAAAAGAGCAATTTGATCCTAAGGCCACACCTACTTCTCCCAAGTCGTTACAAGAAAAGAAGAATTACAAGAAAAGAAGTCTACTTCATCAATTCCAAGCCGTTGAGGTTGCGTCGAAGTCAAGGGGACTAAATAATTGAAATGTCTCCACATGTGAAAGCATCAAAAATAATATCAATTTCATCTAAAGCCAACATAAAAAGGTTAGGTCCTCGGTGGTCATAGCACAACGGTTCAGGGCTTAATGGTGTTATCGATAAGTCCTGGGTTCGAGTCTTGGAGCCAACTTACCCATCTATTTATTGGCGATTATTCGAAAGAATTTTCTGAGGGATCGGGACAAACATGCGGAGGTAGCCTTCCCAGCTCGATCGTAAGATCAGCAACGGGGAAAGGTTAGGAAAAAAAACATAAAAAGGTTAGGGAAAATAACCGCCAGACATGCTTTGATGCGTCAGATTAGGGTTCAAACCAGTAAGGACAACTTCTTGGAAACCCAAAGATCTACCCACAAAAAGCCCAAAGTTTTCCACTTCTCGACCCAAATCGTGGGATAAAATCCAATATTGAAATTAAAAACAACAAAAATAGAAGCAGAGATCGAAGCACGACGACGGCCATGCCGCGAATATCGCCCCTCCTCGTCTTCGTCTGGTTCCCGCCCTTGAACAGTAAGTCATCGTAGAACGCCCTCGCCACAAGCTTCACCAACCTGATCGATCAAACGCACAAGAAACCATTTTAAAAAATCAATTATTTGATTCATTGAATGTACATCAAAATTTGCAGTTTGTTATATTTTCATACGTCGGTGACCAGTCCAATGAAGAAAGATAATTTATACCTCTCTCCCTACATGGAAAGAAGCATTTTAATTATTAACTTCGCTTGGCCTAATTGATCAAAGATATATAACACATCTTATAAGTCCAAATATTTGAAAAAAAAACCATTTTAGACCAAGATTACATGCTAAAAAAATATCTGGCATATGGGACTGATCAATTATTCAATCATTCAAATACAATATGTAACACAGTGATTTGCAAGATAAGAAAAAAGAAGAATAGAAAGAGAGAGAACGGGAGAGAGAAAAAAAGAACATTAACGTAGTGTATATTATTTTAGCTCGTGCAGCTGAGGTTATCTTATCTCAATTTTGCTTTAGAGCGGTCAATGTCAAATATGTAACATACAAATATGGCCGGAGTCGGGACATAAATTTCCGGTGGGTTGAATTAAATTTTAGTAAAAGAAAATTTATGTTTGATAAAAAACACTAAGTAAAATTTTATATAAATAAATCAAATTGATAATCAAAATCTATTTAAGAATTTCAAATTAAGATACCATGTTTCACATTTGCATGACAACCGAAGCGACGGAAGCGCAATGGGGGGGGGGGGGGGGGGGGGAGAGAGAGAGTTAACCAGGTTGTTTGTTATAAGTTAATTTAATTAGGATATGGTTTTAAGATATATTTAGGGAGATTAAATGTAGATTCATTCAGTTTGTTTTATAACTCTATGCACTATTATAAAGTGATCAATGTCAAATATGTAACATATAATAATACAAAACTATAGAAATTAAGGGCTATGTGGGATTTTGTCAATTTTTTTGTTGGATCGAGCACGCGTCTTGAGAACTAAATTGAATAAAATGAGTCGTTTACATGGTCGTACCTATATCATGGGCTATGACTACTATTAAAAAAAAATTATTTAACTATTTGAAATTAATTATTTAAAAAATTACCATTGATTGTAATTAATTGAAAGACTGGTTTAGGGTAGTTCATTTAAATGGGCGCTCTAACTATTAGAACTACAACTATATTCTATAATAAGACAAAGACATAATAAAAAATTTCTTAAACAAATAAATAAGAGAATATCAACTTTAAAATATTGTCGAATTTGATTTCATCCTCGTACAATAATTTATACGATCGATTAAGCCATTGGTGAAGCAAACAAGGATTAAAAATTAAAAATGAAACTCCAGGTACTATTCTCATAAATACCAATGTCAAACCCATCTAACAATTAAAACTAGGTCTGAACTTGTTAAAATTCATCAAATTTTCATTAAATTCATCTAAATCAAGTCATCATAATGATTTTCATAGTTAAAAAAAAAAAAAGAACTGCCCCACTAGGCCCTTGCAGCTCACTCATTCGAGTAACCATCATGCATCAGGAGTTATACGCATTAGGGCTTGAAAGTTTCACATATCTCCACGATAGTTGATTCTTTATGATTGTGAATTTGACTTCTGGAGGCGGCATATGGTTTGTCACATACCTGCACATCAGGCATGTTGGTTTTCTCTTCAACCAACTCTCTATACAGCTTCTATGAAACACGTGTCCACAAGACGTGCGCTTGTGTTTTTCAAGGTCCATTAGCTTTTCCAGACAAATCGCGCATACCTCTAACATGTCTGCTGGAATATTGCACTCGACATTCTCAAGGTTCATGGTTATATAATTAATGAAGAAAAATGTATCTTCACAGAACGATATAACTAAGTCTTCAATTTTCATTGTGATCCTTAGCATCTGATACTCAGGTCCAAGCGTTATTACAGTAAAAATCAAGTATTTCGGTTCATGCCAAATCGTGATCTTTTTATTTAGTACTAGAATTCTGAAATAGAATAAATAATGAATTTTTCAATAACAAAAAGTCAAATTAAAGAATTCGATAATTCGATTGTTCTCAGGAGTGTGTGTGTGTATTATATATATATATATATATATATATATATATATATATATATATATATATATATATAGTCGAGTGATTCAGTGCGGGAATGCGGGAAACGACGTCGATCGTTCGATCGTAGGTCCATCGCATCCAACGGTCGATGTGAATCGCACCCGACCGTCCGATGCGATGGACCCGTGATCGACGGCCCGTGATCGCTTCCCGCACGACCGCATTCCCGCACCGAATCACTTCCCTATATATATATATATATATATATATATATATATATATCAATTATTAAAGGGATAGTAATCGATCTTTTTCATTTCTGTTTTTTTCCCCTCATAAATTTAGTAATTTTTTTCAAAATTTAAGATTTTAAATCAGATTTAGATGAGTCATAAATATATTTTAATATTTTAACATTATATTTAATAAATCATATCAATGTATTCAATTTCTAATAATTCAAATTAAAGATATTCGTTAAATCTATCTGAATTGAATATTCAAATGTTAATAATTCAAAGTTAAAGATATTCAATAAATCTATCTCAATTGTATTTTATAAAGATTAGTTATAATAAGCAATTTATTTTCAAATTTAAACCCCTTAATTTAGTTTTCTATTTCCTAATTTTATGTGTTATTACAGGTAATTGAGATAAATAATGATTATCAATGCAAGATATTCTACAAAGCATTTAAAGATTTGGTGAAGAGAGAATCAAAAATCAAAATCCAATCAAATATTCTTCAAATCAATGTTAAAACTGTCCCACTGTTTTGACCATAACTTTTTCCTCAAGCTTCATATTTAGGCCCAAAATATGGGGTTGGAAAGATATTTTCAAGATCTACAAATCAATGTTTCATGAATTTTACAATTCCACCGTATTAGGGTCAAATATTCAGTCGAAGATTATGTAGAAAATCAATAATGGGAATGAAACCTTTTACGTGCTAAATTTGTCAAAAATGCTATAGGATCCGTCACAGTACCAATGGATCCCTCTGGAGCCGTCGCTATTTCTTCTACTCGACCTCTTGGCACAGTTTGTCCCATAACTTGATCGATACTCATTCGATTCACGATCCGTAAAAAGCGTTGGAAAGCTAACGGAATAACGATTCCAACCATACCTTAACTTCGAAATTGGAGATATATAATTCCTCCAAAAACCTTATAGAAATATGACCACATGCACAAAATCAAGAAACGACTAGAAAAACCATAGTCGTTACATACTATCCCCATTAAAGGAATTTTGTCCTCAAAATTCAAGGAAGAACACAAATAAAGGATATATGATATCCAATGCCAACAAAATAATCATTCAAACAAAGATAGTATGAATCGACTCATGCGTCTGACTCATACTACCCAATCATAACAAACAATGGTATAAGTAATAAACTTATACACCACAAACAATAACAATGTATAAGTCCAACCACCAATGCTCCGCATTGAAGCTTCAATTTATATCAAGCAACCAACATACAATAACAACAAAACAATCATATAAGCTTGGTCCACAATGTTTCCGTTGTGCCACTCTGATACATAGTGACCCAAACCACAAGTGGATTAATTTATATGACACAGACAAAAGCAACAAGACATTCACAACTCACAACAATTTCTATATAGGTCAAGCCCACCTACGCCCCACACTATAGGCGTCTTAACTTATATAGTACAAATAAAAGCAACAATACACATAATTACACACAATCATTTGTATAAGTCAGGTCTACCTATGTCCCACACCATACAAACAATGACAAGAAAAATCAAGGCAACAATTTTCATCCAAATTGTACAAGTTGGGTCCATTTACGTCCCATACCATAAATGGTCCAACTCGTACAACGCAAAAGAGGCAATTATGACGACAACAACCCTAATGACATTTCTAACACGAAGAAATAAAAATTTAATTTATCACCTTGCACATTCAAATTTTAAATGTGCCTTTCACATCTCCGATTAAACATGGTCAACATTTTTGAAGGTCGCGATTGCTCAGTCACATCGAACACTCTGAAAACAAATCATAATCACTTTGGTGCGCTCCCAATGGGCGCTTGCTCCAACAAAATTTTGCTTTAACAAAACAAACAAACCGTTAGAATGCAAACCCTATATGCAATGCATCCTAGCCTATCCAAGGTTACAAAGGAAATTCTCCTATAGGCCATCTTAAGATCCAATAGGATAACTAAACATAAACGATATCCTAAGCTCCAGAATAAAAATATAGGAAAACCAAAATAGCCCAAATAATTTTTCTATAGGATAACAAAACTTAATAACCTTAGGTTGATCAACTCTACTGAACTTCGTGGGACGATTAGGCTAAAGGAACCTAAAATCAAAGTTCTAGGTTAAATAAGATAACACATTTTTATATTTAGGGTAACTAAACCTAAACTCCTTACTCAAACTCTAAACCGTAAAGGTAATCTACCCATAACCTACAATCCGAGAGTTAAACATATGCTTTGATACCACTTCTATAACGCCCCCGACCCCACGACTCCGTTTTGAAGCGTGAAATCCGGTTGGGTTAATTTAGTTCCTCGAATCTCAAAGTTTTTTTTTCCAGAAATATAAGAAAACATCACCATCTTTTATTCATCAATTATCAAGGATAAAATCCAAAACAAATTCTCAATACTGGATATACATCGGGATAACTAAATTCTAAATATGATCATACTATCATACATTCGGGCCCTCTACATGCCAAAGAAATGACCAGCACCTTCTAAGCAAAGTCTAGCCTTCTAGAAAACATGATCTCGTCCACAGCTCTATGAGATCCGCCACTCTAAGCCTTTAATATGAAAAGTTGGGGAAAATGAGGGGTGAGCAACCACACGCTCAGTGAATGGACCCTTAGCGTCCCATTAATAATAATATATATCAAAATAATAAATTTTATAAGATAACATAAGAAAACATTTGCAAATACCATATGATGATATTCCAATAAAACAATATATCAAAACATAACTTAACAAAAACCTCATTTTAAGATGCATAGTCCCATAAAAATTTCAAAACCATATGATGCATATGTATGCAACGGACACGCATGTCTGTATGGCATGCAGTCGAAAGATGCTCCATCTAGAGCCTGGTCATGCAGACTAGTATCACGCATACAGGGTCCCACTGGACCGTGGTCACGCAGACCGACGTCACGTAGACGATGTCACGTAGACGGGTCATGCAGACGAATGATATGCATACACACCAACTGCTTCCGCATGCAATACAATATAATATAATATCCATAAATCATTTACGACATATAAAATAACCACCTCATATCCATCATGATGACATGCTCATATGCTCCATACTCAAAATAATAGTTGTATTCATAAAATAGACATGATGCGGTCATGATATAAATATAAATAGTTTCAAAATCTACATAGAGACTAGACTCACTCACCTTAGGTCCAACGAGACGCAATCAATCCAGAATAATATATAACAACCCAACCAGTCCTGAAACGATACAACTTGGTCACAATACGCACAAACAGTATGGAACCTGATGATAGTCGTACTCACAGAAATCGACGGCTCTCTTAAGAGCCATCCAGAGGCAACCCGACGGCTCCTAGGGGCCGTCCATAAGAAAACCGACGACTCCTCAGGGAGCCGTCCTGAAGCATACCCGACGGCTCTCAATAGAGCCGTCTCGGAGCAGAAGTAAAACTCTGTATTATTATTTATTTTTATTAAAACAACCAAATACATTTTGTCATTTACATACATATATGAGTCATGTAAATAATGTAAATCAGTAAGGAATATCCAAGATCATTCGTTTGTAAGAAATCCAATTAAAAACCCTAGTTTATAAGGATTCGCAAACACGTATATAAAACCAGTTAAACCTCAAAACTTCTCAAAAACTTAGATCTATTCATATTATCAAAAATCAATATATAATATGTAATCAATACAAAACATTTAGGACATAGATAAAAAAAATTGTATATAAGGAAATCCACTCGAAACCCTAGCTTATGAAAAAATGGTAAAATATCGATAAAACGCTAAAACACTTGGTAGACCCAAGGATGTGAATATACTTTATAAAATCATTTGAAAACTGCAAGAGATAACATATTATTATACTGAGCATGATATTCGTCTATTCAAATCCCTAGATCTAAAAGGATTCAAAAACAGAACATATATAAAAACCATTAAATCATATTACAAAAATCATTGAAGACCATGGATCTATTATATGTAGAAACAACTAACATGGATCTATGATAAAACTCTTAAAAATCATAAAAACGTGTATAGGTTTGGATCTATGCATATAAGAGTCAAAACAAGACTTTAAACGATTGTAAATATGTTTTATATTCTTAATAAATAACTCTAGACATGGTATATACCTAACCCCTTTCTTTTGACATGAAAGATTTGAAAAATACTTTGAAAACACCATTATTTCATAGCTATAATGTAAGGGTCCGAAAATCACATATACTTTATCAAGATCTTTGAAAACTCAAGAAGAAAAACTTAAGAGATCTACAAATCTGAAAATACACATGTGTGGACTAATAGCATCATATAAAACTTTATAAAATATCAAAAAAACATTATGATTTCATTGTTATATCCTAAGGACCCGAAATCATACAAAAGATTCTAAAAATCATGAAGAAAACCTTATCTTTTATTAGAAAACCTCAAAAACTGAAAATACATATGAGGAGCTTCCAAGAGAATCATTATCAATAAAAAAACACCTTGAAAAATCAAGAAGAATACTTACCAAACAACTCCCTTTTCGGATCCCTACACACACCCACCGAAATATGGAGAGAGGAAGAGAGAGAGACTTTAGAATTTAGGGTTTGGATGGAAAAGGAGAGAGAGAGGGGTATATATATACACTTATACACGTGGGGAAAGAAATATCGACCGCATCCCAATCGTATCAATCAATAATACACATTAAAACATTCTAAAAACTGAAATATATGAGTTTGAATTTGTTTTCAGATCGACGAATCCTATTTGATCCGTCACAAAAACCGACGGATCCTATAGGATCCGTCAAAGTACCAATGGATCCCTTTGGAGCCATCGCTATTTCCTCTGCTTGACCTCTCGGCACAGTTTATCCCATAACTTGATCGATACTCATCCGATTCATGATCCGTAAAAAGCGTTGGAAAGCTAACGGAATAATGATTCCAACCATACCTTAACTTCAGAAATTGGAGATATATAAGTTCTCCAAAAACCTTATAGAAATATGACCCCGTGCACAAAATCAAGAAACGACTAGGAAAACCATAGTCGTTACAAAATTGGACAAGTTCGATGGCACTGATTTCAACGCATGGAAGAGGAAGATCATATTCATCCTTCAACTTTTAAAGGCCTTTAATATCTTGACAGACGATAAATCATCCCAGGAGACTGCATCCCAGAAGAAATTGGCATTGTGAAAGACAATCAACTCTCTCTGTCATTCATGCATCATGAACTCGCTCAACAACCAAACCTAAATTCTTTCATTTTTCTATATCTCTTCAACCATAATGACAATAGACATTCAACCTTTTTATTTCTTCAATAAGGGTGCACGTCCATCAGACTCTTTTCAGAAATCAAGCGATTGCTATTTTTGTGGTCTTAGGTTCCCACAAGTCTTGCAGAGAGAATGCATCAAAACATTCTGACACTTCAGATAGCATCACTGGACAAAGAGCCAACAATATAAAATATGTTGAAAAGGCTACACGAGAAAGAGGACAATTACACAATGATAGAAAATGTAAATAGAAAATTCAATTATAGAAATGTATTTTCATTATGGGAACCATTATTTGTTAAATACAAAATCTTACGGTTAAACAACATTTGAGTTTTTCTTAACATAACTTGATCATTGTGAACTTGATAGCTAGAAAATAGGGATGGCAATGGATCAGTTTAGAATCGGATTTAACATAATTCAAACTCAACCTGTCTCTCTAATATTAGACATCATACTCACTCCACCCCACCTCGGGTTTTACATTTTGAAATCTATATCCACCCCATTCTACCTCAGGTTTTACATCTTGAAATTTATACCGCCCCACCAACCCTATTTAAAGTGAGTTAATAAATTTAAATAATTTATATGACAAATTAAATTATTTTTAACATGAACGCGCCTTGCATTCATATAACAACTTCAAGTATTTTAAGCTACATAAAAATATCAAAATCTCAAAATGCATAAAAGAAAATGAAAAGATAGAATCTTGCATCCTACATCGGGTTTTACATCTTGAAATTCATACCCACCCCCACCAACCCTATTTAAAGTGAGTTAATAAATTTAAATAATTTATATGATAAATTAAATTATTTTTAACATGAACGCGCCTTACATTCATATAACAACTTCAAGTATTTTAGGTTACATAAAAATATTAAAATCTCAAAATGCATAAAAGAAAATGAAAAGATAGAATCTTGTAAAATATCAAATAAAATCTTTATTTTTAAGGTGGCAAATGATTAATTGAACAAATAAGTGTAATTTGAGTTTTTCTAGTGAGATGAATATAAATGAATGAATAGAGAGAGAAAAAAAAAAGATGATGATAGTCGAGTTCTAATTTTTAATTATATAAAAATTAACTTTCATTTATAATTCATAAATCTTAATAACTGAATATAGGTTGGGTTAGCGGATTGGGTCAGGTTGTAAACATAAAACCTAAACCCAACCCATGTATTACATGGATCGGGGCGGGTTGCGGCGGGTTGAAAAAACATGGAATCCAAAACACATCCCAATAGAGGTGGATCGGATCGGGTTATCAATAAAACCCACCCCATTGCCGTCCCTACTAGAAAACTAAGAAAAATCATTTTTACCTTTTCTAAATTTGTGTTTTATTATATTTCTCTGTTCTTAATAGATATTAAGTTCTCTAGAGAAAGCATACCCAACACTTGCATAATATGAACGTTCTGCTCCTGAATAGCCAGTGTGAACAAGCATTGTACCCGAGTCATTTAATGCTAGAATAAAATATCATCACTAATGTAATGTTAATTTTGGTTCATCCGTTCATGTATATTAAACATTCAATTACATTAAGCAAACTCAGAGTAATTGCAGCTAAGGTGAAGACTAACATAAGCTTGTACCACTTATTTTTATAGCTATCACATTTTTTAATGACAGAAGTTAACGGAGATAAATTAAATTGATCTATTCATATTCAGATGATCTGGACTGTTAACGCAGTGAAAAACGGATAAAAAAGTCCAACAAGCGTAATAATTCTCATAAGCTCCTTGAATCCACAAGGAAGAAAGCTTCATAAGGAAAAAAAATTAAAGTATTATTAATAAAAATTATAAACCCTATATTCCAAGTCTCATATTTATACTAATAATAAAAAATTAAAAAATTACTAAAAATAATAAAATTCGAAAACTAATTTTTCGGATTCTACTTATATTAATACCCCACCAATACACACGCTCTTTTTGGCTTGACCCCAAACTCAATTCCACTTATTTTTTTTATTTTTTTTTGGTATAACAATTCCACTTAATTTACTTCAACAGGTGTTCAATTCGAAGAGCTTGGAGTAATTAAATATATTATATTATTCATAGGACTCAGTTAAACCAACATGCATCTACTATGAATATGATACATGATATTGCTTATATTAAATAAAAACCTCTAGATCAATGTCACTAAACCATCCTTGGCCAGTTGATGAATTTGACTATCAACATGACTGCCAAAAATTGGTTAAGTTTAGGGAGGCTGTGCTACATCTTGACAAAAAGGTTTTGTTTCACTTTTCAGAGTATCTATTATCAAGACCCCGGTCACTGCTGGCATTGCGGATTTTAACTCATCCATTTTTCATGGTCACATTTTGATTTTTTTTCAGCTTCTAGGTAGTATCAGCTGTAGTGATTAATTAGTTATAAAAAAAAATGTCCATTTTTGCAACTTTTGATGTGGGTAATATCAATAGTGATTAATTAGATATAAAAGTTGTGTTTTTGCTTTTTAATTTAACGCAGCATGAAATGATAGAAAAAAAAATCTAACAAGCATTGAAAGATCTCATAATCTTTTAGAATCCACAAGGAAGAAAAACCCAAAATTCAAAATATTATTAAAATTAACTGATTCCTTAGGTTACAAGTCTCCTATTTATATTAATAATAAAAAATTTTAAAAATTACTAAAAATAGTAAAATTTAAAAACTAATTTTTCTTCTTCTATAAGATCCTAAATGATCATAGGAATCAATATAAATCAATTCCGATATATAATGATAGAGATATCAGAAATCTAAAACTTACTAAACATAGTAAAATTGCTAATTTGAAGGCCTAAATAAATGAATTTTTGAAAATTTAGGGTCGTTTGGCAACTGCCCAGAAGTACTTCTGGATGACTTCTCATTCTACAAAAGGAGAAGTGATCACATTTGGAAACGCGGTAACTACCACTTCTCCTTCTGCAGAAGGAGAAAAATCTCTCTTTATAGAAGGAGAAAATAATTCCTTCTGTGAAATGAGTTTTTTCACTTATGCAGAAGTTAAAGAAAAATTATTGTTTTGACAAAAATGCCCTTATGAAATTTTACAAAATCTCAAAAAATCATTTGCCCATGTTTGGTTAGAATTAAGTTATTATGAGATTTATGTCTATTCTAGTATAAATAAGAATAAAATGATATTTTTGTTTGGTTGGAATAACTTAATTCCAAGGATTTGCTGGAATCTATATACCACTTTATACCAGTTAATCCTGACATATATATTTTCATTTATTCCAGCTTTCCAAACACCCATTTTGAAATTGTTCCTATTTATTTCCATTTATTCTAACATAGGCTTCAGATATTATATAAGACATTCTCTCACCTATCTCATTAGGTGATGTAAGACAAATTTAGGATCTATTTAGATTTGTTAGTTTAGGTTTTTTTCTATTTTAAATTTGAATAATTTTGTTAGTATCTTTTAATTGTTAGAATTAATTTGTTAGTAATATTTGCCTTTTGTTCACAAAAAAAAATTGTTAGTATTTTAATTGTGAGGATTTATTAGTTTGATATTGTAACCAATTGTATTTATAAAAAGTTTGTTAGTATTTAAGATCTATATAATTGATTATATTTATTTATTTATATTAATCTATTAAGATAATTGTATAATATGGATGCAAGGGTATTTTAGACAATTCGTGTGATTTCTATTACAAAAGTACATTTTAAAAACATTCATGAATATGCATTCTTAAACAACTTCTACTAAAAAAACCAAGAAGCTCTTCTTTAAAAGTAACTTCATCCAAAAGGAACTTCTTATAGAAGTATTTCTAGACAAGTTGTCAAACTATACCTAAGAATTGTTAGTTGTATAATAACTAATCCAAAAGATTTCTTCAATATTTTTCTCCATGTAAAATTTCGTGTGATTCCGATATCGTGACCCTTGATTTGTAATATATTTAGTGGACCTCTTCTGGTGGTTCTACCTACATAATATGTCCTACATCAGACTCCTTTTCTTCAGAAGAACTCATCCTCAAATTATTCTGCTCCTCTAATCTATTAATGTTTCCTTGCATTTTGTCTTTGACAAACAAAAGAGACATATTTTTTACTTTAAATTTTTCTCAATAAAATTGATCTTGTAGAAAGTTAGATAAACATCAATTTGTAGCCCAAGCTTCTTAATAATCGCAATGTTCTCATCATTAAACATTATGGATGATGGCGTCAAAAATGCTCTTGTCAATGGTACATAGAGTTTGCAACACAAATTTCAATGGCTCTTTTATTTGGAGTCACCAATAAGGAAAATGATTCCTCTTGTTCTCCTCCGATAACATCTTCGAGCAATTCAGCATTGAAAAATGGTTTCATTCATGACTATATATAGCTCCAAGTTGTGTAAATATAGTCTGTTCAATAGAAATAAAGAAAAGACACTGAATTAGGCCTCTTTCCATCTAGTAAATATAGTGAGACCCCATTGAGCTTGATAATTACAAGCCCGTCTTAAAAATAATTTAATTTGTATCTTATAACAAAATGAATAATAAAACTTATATGTTAAAATATTTTAATATTTGTAATAATGTAATGGATTCATTAGGGGTGGTAAACGAGCCGAACGAGCCGAGCTTTGACATATTCAAGCTCAACTCGTTTATAAACGAATTGAATTGAGCCGAGCTCACGAGTTTCAACGAGCTTAGCGTTCTTCTTCATTTTAGAGTTTTTAGGGATTGAAAATAAAATTTTCGCCTAAATGAGCTAAGTTCATGAACTTAAACGAGCATAACTTTGTATTAATTTAATATTCTGATTTTATAAAGGAGTTTAGTTAAGCTTCAATTAAGTTTTAATAACACAAACGGGTCGAATTTGAACATAAAATGAAACTCGATACAAGTCCCGAGCCTAATCAAGCTTTAAAACTTATTCAAGCTCACTCATTTGTCTAAATGAACGAGCCTGAACGAGCTCAAACCGAGTTAAGCCCAAACGACTTGATTCGTTTACAGGATTTCATTGAAATCTTTTGAAACAACTACCCTACACCCATTATAGATATGTTAAAAAGAACTAACACAAAAGACTCTTGAGAGCACTTTATTGGTTCACGAGCCTCTTTTGATCAAATAACAACCTATACACACGACAATTTTAAAGTAATTATAATTTGTATCTTATAACAAAACAAAATACAAATAATTATAATTTAAATATTTTTATTTGTAACAATCTGTTACCCTTTATAATTGTTCAATTTATGAATTTGACATAAATAAAGAAGAGATGATTGTTAGAATTCCAAAAGGGTGGTAATGTAATAGACTGTAATGGTTTCTTAAAAGAAAAATATCCAAAAAAAAAAATCTTTTAAAAATTAGAAATACCCAAATCAATTATTTTTAAAATTATGCAAAAAACAAATTCTCATTTTAAAAACTAAAAAGATTAACATACCCTTATATAATTTTAAACTCTCTTCCATCATATTTAAATCTTTTCTTAATCACCATCTATTTGAAAAATAATATTAATATAAAAATAATTTTTTACTACATACTGATTTTACATGTTATTAAATTTTTTAAGTACGCTATTAAAAATGTTAAAATTATCATTCATAAATTTAAAATTTTTTTTTATTTTTCTTAAATTTTAAAAAAAATTATTTATATTTTACAAATGTCTTGCATACAAATTGTTATTGTATAATATTAAAGATATACCCCAAAAGACTTTATAAAGTTTAAATATCTAAAAAAAAATATTTTTATAATTTAACTCTTAATGGTGTATTTAAATATATAAAAATAATAATAAACTTCATATACAAATTAAAAAAATATTTTATTATTTATTAATATTTATTAATGGTTTTTAACTGGGATGTTAAAAAATTAACCATATATGATGATATTTAAATAATAGATAACATAAGTGTAGTGAAATCATTTTATTTTTAAAATTGTAAAATGAAATTTTTTTAAGTGGAATTTTTAAAAATGACTGATTTAAATATTTTCAATACTTAAATATTTGTTTAGGTATTTTCCCTTCTTTAAAATAGCATGAACAAGTCCATGTCAAACAAAAAGAGATGGAGGTATTACAAGAAATTCAAGCATTAGCAGTGAAATAATTCATAACAAAAACATCAAATTTCATAGCAAAAATGCTTTCTCGATGAAATAATTTCATTACAAAAACCTCGCCTAGGATTCCCTTTTGCTACGAAATATAATTTCCATAGCAAAATATCATAGTTTGCTACAAAATTTATTTCGTAGTGAAAGGTATATTTTCATAGCTAAATAATACCATTTGTAACGAAATTATTTAATTCGGTGAACTTTTGCTAAAAACTAGTGGTAATAGCACAAGGCTAGCTTTTACTACGCATTTTATTTCACAGCAAATGATCACCTTTTTCTGCGAAATGTTATTTTCGCAACAAAAAGACATTCTACAAATCTTTTTCACATATAAAAATATGTAAATTTATTAAAAAAAAATATAGACCTTTCCCTGTGTAATATTTCGTAAGAAAAGATCACATTTTCGTAAAGAAAACCTTTTTGTAGTTTTCTAAATATTTTTATATTACAATTAAATAAATATATAATGATGAAAATAATAATAAAAACAATCCATATATTAACAAAAGTAATTGTATAAATTATAAATTGTTATAATATCTTTTAAAAAAATACAACAATAAATGCCAAGAAAGGATCTCCAAAGAGTTAACTCTCCTTCAACAATAGACTCGACTACAACTATCTTTGCTCTTCCATCTCTCGCTACAAAATAGAATTTAACAATAAATTTAAAATCTCAATTGAAAATCCTTACAACATAAGCATCAAACAAAACACAACATAATTCCCTCTTATGCATGCAACCTCTTACTTTCAACTAACATAGGTACCAAATTAATAATGTCCAACAAGTATTACTATATTTTACTTCATACTTCAGCATACCAAGAGGATTCGGTGCAAATAATGTAAGTAATATTCTAAATTAAAAAAATGACAAATAAAATTTTTATGCTAAAAAAGGGTCCCTCATATTAGATTAACAGTTAAGTGCTCAGGCTAACAGGATAAAGTAATTTAAAAGTCTTAAGAGTGTCCACTTTGTGCAAAAAGAATGCCAAAGATTGAGACTGTAACTAGTTTCTCCCCTCTCAATGCCCTTCTACATGCAGAACTGATCACGTATGTGATGGATTCAAATATTCATTTTGAAGCATTCATGAATTATATCTACACTATCGAGCAATTGAATGTCTATACAATTTTCACGCATTTAAATTACATGGACTGATTTGCCATATTTTTCCATGCCAAATTAGTAAAAGTTTCATATAACAATACAAAAATTAGCATCAGCTTTAGATTTGCCAATTATGAACTATATATTATGTTACCAATGTCGAGTTTAAAGATGGTTTCCAAATTCCTTTTTTTCTGAGTTTTCCATGCACCCAAGCATCGCCAATGTAAATATACAAGATCCTAACAAAGTTGGTCATGGACAACCTCACCCTTTATGGGGAAATAACCCAACCAAGTAAGAACCACCTAGCAAACAGAACAAAGAAATGTTAAACATGCTTAATGCCAATCTATATAATGATATAAAAAAAAGATTTTATTCGAAGAGAAATTTGGAAAAAAAAATCTGGCTTTGGAACAAAGCAAATATTGTCAAACTTCTAGCATTTAGTAGAAAAACATTATCAACCTTGGCTACTCTAAATGAATCAGACTCAATTCCATGACCTAATAAAAAAATTCAAAAACATATAATGTAAATAAATTTATGCTTTGAGCTTCTATTAAAATAAGTAAAACGGTCCTCTATCATATCAATAAAAGTTTCAAGCCATATGATAATAAGGCATTTCATTAGATCTATGAAGAAGAAAAAATGATGTCTCATTTTTTTTTATATGTGATTGGATCATTCTTATTCTAATATGACACCTAGAATATAACAGAGACGAGGGATCTCCAAACAAGAAATACAAATAAAGGTAAAAACAAAAATTACTTAGTTATCTCTGGTCATAAATGCATTTGATGAATGTAGAGTTGGTCTAATTTATTCACATAAACAAAACACAAAAAATATGTAGTCGATAACATAGACCGAACAAAAGACAAGCATTCAAAACACTAAAATGTGTACATTTGCCAAAAAAAAAAAAACTACACTGTTATTGGTAGAGGAAGACATAGAGATGTCAAAGTTGTGCATGCACTACAATAAACATAGTAGCATTATTTCATTCCACATATATAGAAGAATCCAAAGGATAAGCACAAAAGAGAAGGAAAACATACGCCAAAAGAAAAAAAACACAATCATAACTCAAAAAAACAATAATAGAGAGTGAACTTCAAGTTCAAATAATTCAAAACATTGGAACCACATTATATTGTACACATCAACTGCTACAGATCATCAGTGTCACGAGAAGGATATTTGGAGTCCACTCAAGCCATCATTCAAACCATAAGAGACACAAAAACATAGGAAAAATAGAAAGAAAAACCGTGATGCCACTGCACATAAACTGGTGACACATGTTCACATAGGGGTGTGTGTATGTTATATGAAACTTCTTAGGGCCAGCCATTGATGGCAATTTCAACTATATTGTGTGCATGATAAGTGACAATAACTGCATAACTGCATGGAAAATCTTTTAGCAGAAGTGAAAATTTGCCTCTTTCCATGAAACATTGCATTAAAGCGACTATAAATGATCCTTAGTGCATAATGTTTCTGTTGGGCAATCAAGGTTCTAATCCCACATTTCCAATCTAAAGCAATAAGAATTAAAAATGAAAAATTCTTTTGGCAAGATTCAATAATTCAGCAGTCATCATGAATAAATTTTCCCACATCTTGATTAGTGTTGAAAAATAAATCATCTGACTCATTTTGTCAAATCATACTGTCAAAAGAAAAATAACTTCAATCATATAAGGAGAATAATCCAAACCTGAGACATTTCTTCCTTCTTTCCATCTGGAATTTTGTTGCTCAATCATGTCTTATTCTTTCAGCTGTTTTGGAGTCATAAGAAAAGAGAGTACATGTAAAGAAATAAATGAAGATACTCATTATTAAAATGGAAGATAAAATAAAAAAAAGAGAAAAGAAATCCTTGTCCTATCAATTGTGATCAGCTGTGGAGCACATCTGAAAATAAATTACCATAGGAATAGACATCATTGATTATAAACTTGATATTAATCTAGAGGACTCTAGAATTCAGAGTACCACACAAGACATATGAAGTTACACTCATTGATTTCCATAACTCATAATATCAAACCTCACAAACAAGCAGAGTTTCTTATTTAATTGTAATGCATATGATGTGGTGATTGCATTGGTGGTATATCCCTAGTAAGTTTGTTTGGACTATGTAGGCCCCGCTCTAGACAACTCCCATGCATTTAAAGAACTGTTTCTCCAATGTATCTATTATTCTTAAGCATACTCCAAAACATACAGAAAGAACTTACAAACTCATTATCAGGAAGAGCAAAAATTAAAATGCACAAATGATAAAATTATAGACCTTCACGTCCTGATGAATAAATCCTTGGCTGTGTAGATAACTGATCCCCTTTAACACTTCACGGAGTATAGTGGTGATTTCCGCCTCCTCCTCAAAACCATTTGGATGGGCATGCTTCATGATATGAAGACACGATCCACCTGCCATGTAAGGCATGACTACCCAAAGATTGTGATCATTTGCAAAGGTACAATGAGCCTTGAGAAGATTTGGATGGTCCACCAGGATCATGGTCTGAGCCTCACGGGGTATATTACCCTGGGGAAGACATGATTGAAGTTAGAAAATACTTCACGTTATATTAAAGAAATAGCTATCAAAAACAGAGAATATTCAACTAATGTGACAGCATATCAACTGTACATCAAATACTTGCTGTTAATGTGCTTATTTTACAAAATATTATCCCTAATACTAATTAGTACATAATTCAAGTTAGAAACTTTCACTTTCAATTGTATTTATTGCTGACATGCTAGTAAAAGGCATGACTTATAGCAGGCAACACAACTAAGAAATTTACTTCAATTACGAAAATATCCCAACCTTGCTGAAGCCAAAATAAGTTTGGAGAGAGAGATGTGATTTGACAAACAAAGCTGCAGCCTGACGGTTTCATGTCATTATTTTTTTCTTCCTATCAGCTCCATTGTCATCCTAACATCATTCCCCTGGATTTGTAAAGCTGGGTGAATCTGAGTGATCAAACCAAACCTCTCTACGTTCACCATTCTGAGATTATTCAACTGGTATGAGGATTAAATAACATGATCATCACTTCTGGCGAGCATGATTGCCATTGCAAGCCCCTAAACAATGCATCCTTTTTAACAAATTCTAATGTGATATTTCATAAATCAATATAATCTGATAACATAATTTTTCATGTTACCAGTAAACATTACCTTGGAGATCGTCAAAATTTCAAAAAGCCAAAATTAAACCCTAAAAACATCCCCAAACATAGAAATCTTCACATGGAAACCCTAAAGTGCATTCATGATCTAGAAAAGCATACTTCTCACAGATGTGGTGAAAGATCAATACAGAATACTCATCAAAAATAAAACATTGGGTTACTAAAAAAACACAAAGGCACATCTCGAGTTTCGACATTCATCAATCCAAATATATTAATTCTCAAACACCACTATAAAGTACAAATAGAAAGAAAGAAAACTTAATTTGCAGTAAGAATCACAGCTCACGAATATATAGAGTTACGACTTCATTTTTATTTATTTTTTGGAAAAAGCGGTAGGCATTCATCGTCTATTGAAATAGATTTACGACTTCATTATCCAAAAAGGGGGGGAAATACATTAAAACGAGAACAAAAGCCTCTAGAAACCTCGGATGAAAGTGAACAAAATAAACAATAAATCAATTATAAGAGATGCAGATCTAATGAACCCTAACGTTCCACATTAAACAAAAAAAAACAGATCGATTAAACAAAAAAACACAGAGGCACACACCGATTTGGAGATGCAGAGCTCCCTGGCCCGTTCAATCACCGTAGACACGATCTTCTTCACATCCACCTCCACAAACGGCAACACACCCGTCACCCCTTCAAAAACCAAACCAAAGAATCAGAGAGAGAGAGGCCCAGATCAAAGAATCGGGGGGGGGGGGGGAGAGAGAGAGAGAGAGACCGGCGTCGACGAGGCCGATGACGGAAGTGGACGACGACGACGTCGAAGGGAGGCTTGTTTGGAGAGAGTGAAAGCGAGGGAGAGAGAAATCCTTTGTTTTGAAGAGAAACCCTAATAAATTGTTTTGGCGGCATGTTAATGTTTGGATATTTGGTTGTTATTATAGAATAAGGGGAGGAAGAATAACCAGGTATAACGTAGAATAAAGGGTTTAAAGCTGTTTGGATAGCTGATATAAATGAAAATTTGTATGTCAGAATAAACTGGTATAAAGTGTTATATGGATTCCAGACAACCCATGGAATTAAGTTATTTTAAATTATTCAACCAAAAAGAATTGGTGGGTCCACCTACTATCAAATTGGTGGTATATGGATTCCAGACCCACCATCAAATTAACTGTCACCACCTACTATAAATCAACTATTAAACAAATATCATCATTTTTTCACTTTTTATAAATCATTATCTACACCTTATTCACATTTACCCAAACAACAAAAATTTTATTATTATGTTTTTCAACAAGAATAATTCAAAACACAATCGAACACAAAATCATTTTATCCTTATTTATACTATAAAAAAAATCATAAACCTCATAATAACTTAATTCGATCTCTTTCCAAACGCTGGGGGGGGGGGCATATTGTTTATTTGGTTTGGGCTTGCTAGAAATTTGGGCTGCATATTGTTTGTGTTTGCTCCTAATATCTACGCTAAAATATATATAAGCTTTTTATGTTAAAGAATACAACAATTCGGGGTATTGTAACATTATGGGTAGTGTTTGCTATATAACATTTTCTCATTTTATCTATATAAAAACTAATAAATTAGTCTTGTTATACGAATAATCATTTTATATTTGACTGTAATTTAATATAACATTTGCATTTTTTTTAAATAATAATAATTTTATATAAAAAATTTGGGCTTTGAGTTTGACTTTTTATAAATTTATGCTAGATATTGTTTGTGTTTGCTCCTAATATATACACATCATATATAGAAGCAATAACTAAAAATCTAACTTGACAATTGATTCATTAAAGATAACAAGCGAATTGTATATAATGTCAAAATATATATACTCAAATTTGATATCAACAAACCCCAATCAATTACATAATATCTTCTTGAAAGGAATTCATTAAACACATGCATGATATAAATTAAAATGTCTTTTTTGAATATTTAATTATAATAAACACAATTAATATAATAAATCATCAATGATGGACTAGTGTGGAACATCAATGATGGACTAGTGTGGAAAATAAAGTATATATCTAGATTGAATATACTAATTTTTATCTTTATCCATTTTTGCTATTTATAAATATCTAAATAAAGAAAAATATATATGAAAAAATGACCTCGATCGCTCTTTGTACAGTATAATAAATAATGTTTAAATTTTGTTATTAATGTTGGAAACTAAATTATAGAAAGAATTTATAGTCAAAAGGATCTCAGTCTAATAGTGATATAGTGTAGATCATATTTTGATTTCACAACAAATAAAATCTTCTGAAAATCCCTAAAATTTTTGCTACGAAATTCAAATTCGCGGCAAAAAGTCAAGTATTTTTTTTCTAAAAATGAACTTCGCAGCCAATAGTATATTTCAACCCCACCAACTCCTCCAGCCACCTCTTTTTCTTTCTTTTTTTTGTGATCCTAACCCACCCCTCCAGCTCTCACCACCACCACCACCACCTCCCCCTCCTCCCTCCGTCACCTCCGAGACCCCCGCCTCGCCCCGCGCCCACCACCGCCTCCGAGACCCCCACCACGCCCGACGCCGCTGACCTCTTCGAACGCATGAAACGCTCCGGTGTCACCGTCAACTCGTTCGTCCTCGTCGCCGCCCTCGAAGGCGTCGGCGTCGGGCGTGGTGGGGGTCTCGGAGGCGGCGAAGGGCAAGGTGGGCACGGGCGAGGCGGGTCTCGAAGGCGTGGTGGGCGCGGGCAAGGCGGGGGTCTCAGAGGCAGCGGAGGGAGGAGGGGGAGGTGGTGATAAGGAGGAGGGGTGGGTTAGGATCACAAAAAAAAAATTAAAATAAAAAAAAGAGGAGGGTGGAAGAGTTGGTGGGGTTGAAATAACCGTCCCCAAAGTAATTTCTTTCGCTATGAAGGCACATGTATGAACACGTGTATTCAAAGGGGTCATAAATAAAATTAATCACCTTTTGTTCTTGGTGTCTCTTTGTCTCTCGTGGGTCTCTGTTTTTGGAAAAGAAACAACTATCAATAAGGGGCAAAAGGAGAGTGAAGATCCTTCCTTTTAGGAGTTCTAAAGATCACTCTCACAAGTATAAAATCTTATTTTAAGGTTCTCCAAGTTCTCAAGCTATCCAAGTATGAAAGATGCTCTCCCACTCATCTACAAAAAAATATGAAATTCTTTTTCTTTTTTTATGGTTTGTCAAATCTGAGTTTATGTGTTGTTTTTGGGTTTAAATATGAGTTTTACAATCCACATAAAAGAAAGTTGGATCCCAAAATTGTCTCTTGTCATTTTGTTGGATACTCAGAGATCTAAAGGATATAGATTTTATTATCCCTCAAGACCTAAATGGATAGTAGAATCCAATAATGTCAAATTCCTTGAGAATGAAGAGATCAATGGGAGATCAGAAGAAAATAAGATAACATTTGCTCAAGAACCACTCATTATATCTGTTGTTCCTATTCCACAAGAAGATCGGCAAGCTTCAGCGCCTTAAGGGGAAGTCAAGGTGCAAGTACAAGTATTAGATGTTCAACTATATTGAGAAGATCCCTAGAAGATCCACTATTTTATATGACTTCATTGTATATCTGCAAGAAACTGATTTTGATGTTCCTATTGATGAAGATCCCATTTCTTAATCTCAGGCAGTGGCTAGTGAGAGTTCTTAAGTTGGAATTGAAATGTTTTATAGTATAATCTTTATTTTCATGCATAAATGGTTATTGATATGCTTGAATAGCAAAATGTTGTTTATATACCCCAAAGGGACATATATGTCTGATAAGACAATAAGAACAAAACTGAAATATATTGATGCTCATAAAGGTGTCGAACTTATCAAGGGTACATACCTTTAATAACCTTATGATTAGACACTCTAGCAGGTTTGGGTCACATACATGGTTGAGCACCATGATCAGAAGACCTTTGCATCCAGATTAAGTTTGACGTGATTACTTGTAATCACATGGTGGTAAACCAGCAAGCATATCTGGAGGACACACATGGACATGTGTGAAACAAACTTGGATCAAATGAATAGTATAGCAAATAGTATATAAGGGCTATAATTCCATTCAACCCTCTTCATACACATCTAAAGAAATGCTTGGTAAAGTAATGTTGTTGATGTTGTGATCATATTTGTTGTCCTTTGATCCATTAAGTGATTTATGGATGGTTATGGTCCTACATTAATGATGTTGTTTGACTAGGTAAATTTTTTTTTATGATTGACGTATCATCACATACAAATTGCACCAAAGTTTTCTAATAAAAATAAAAAAATGAGTGGCCACTCCACCTATTTTGGTAACTATGTTAAATCCAATAAGTTTATTTTATAAGTTTCAAAAATGTATTTTGTTTTCTAAATCTTTTATTTGCAGATCAAGTGGCAGATTGTTGGATTTTTATTGTGGTCTTGCAACTCCCACACTTTGATTTGAAAATCCTGGATCAAGTTATGTAATTTGTAAAAGTATATGATGATGATACATTTTACTTAATTAATTCAATTTATCAAAATAATGGTCAGGATTAATTATTTAAAGATGCATGAGATACAATGTGTTTTGATGGAAACATATAATATTTATACACATAAGACGAGGTGATCCCTCTCTCCATTGCTCTTTTAGTTACCTCAAATAACACATGTAAAAGAGATAGTCATGTAAATAAGGCATGTGTATGAAAACGTGTATTAAAAGTGGTCATAAATAAAATTAAGGGAATTTTGCATTTATACCCTTGGAAAATATGGTATTTTGCGTTATACCCTCCTTAAAAAGCTAATTGCATCTATACCCCTATAAAATTCTTCTGCGTTGCACCTGTGCCCTTCCGTCCATCTCAGTTACCCTAACTAACCTAACCACGATTGAAACTCTAACTATACCCCATGAATTCCCTCTTTTGCCCCTCACTAACCTAACCCAAAATCCCACACAAAAATCCCAAAACCCCTCACACAGACTCTCTTCCTCACAAAAAAACGTAAAACCCTAATCCTAAAACCAGTTGAAAAGTACAAACCCCCCTTCTAAAGAATTAAAACCAAAACCAAGCCTCTGCTGTCCTCTTCATTTTTTCTTCTTCTCCTTTCACTCTCGCATTGTATCAATCGGTTAGGGTTTTGGATTTCTTTGTTGGTGCTTGAGCATTGCTGGATCTCTCTCTCAGTAGCGACCGATAAAGGTAAAACCTTTCGATCTCTTCCTCTCATGAATCGGTTTTTTATGTGACTCGATTTTTGGTCTGATTGTGGGTTTTATGTTGAAGCATGTTTGATTGATTTCACAATCTTTTTTGGATGTTTTCATTTCATTTTTACGTGAAGGACAAACTTGATCTGTGTTGTGGGGAAAAAAAGAATAATTTTTCAATTGGTGTTCTTATAATCTTATGGTCTGACAATCTTTGTGTAAAACAGAGAAATGAAGGGTTTCACATTTGTTTTTGGGTTCACTTCTTGAGGCTCATCTCTTCATTGGGTTTTTAAGAGATTTTTTATTTCTTAGTTCTTGTAATCTTGATATCTGGACCGATTGAATTTAGATGTTCTCAAGAATTATGTGGTTCTTATGTTGAAATCCTTCCTTTTCCGTATTTGATTGATTTCACAATCTTGATTTGAGATCCATGTAATAATTTAAAACACCTCTGCATGTGTAATCATTGAGGACATAAATATATCAAAGCTCACTGGATCTTGTTAAAAACTATTTGTTGTATATAAAAGGAGTTTTAATCTCCTATTGCAAGCACAAATTGACCCATGCCTTTGTTTATATGTTATATGTTACAAGAATTCTAACAAATGAGACAAGTGGTACACAATGAGATGAGATGGAGGCTTTAGAACTTCAAATGGATGTTCACCAGTTGATCTTCTTGGTTTGAGAACCAGGTAAAATCTCTTGTGTGGAGTTTGGCTCCCAGAAATCTCTGGTTGATAATGGTTAATCTGTCAGTAATATGTCCCGGATCATCCCAATCCTACATATCATTTTTGTTAGCTTGCTTCTACAAAACTTTTCCAAACTTCACACGGATAGTTGAACTGAGCCCAAACCAGTGCTGCATAAAAAACAAAATTATTGACATGGGAAGTGACTAGTGAGTGGATCCAGAGGCAATCAAAGATTGGACTTCATCTCGCAGCCTTTTTCATTGGTTATAATTCTTTACAAGTTGATTTGCAAAGGATCTTTCTTTGATTTGGTAATCAAATGTTTCTGCAGGAGTCGCCACTGGTGTAGCTGCAGAGAAAACCACCATTTGTGATATGATTATTGAGCAGCTCCATTATCAGCGTGTTGTTCTTGTTTACTCAAGTAAGCCTAAAAACATTTGCTCCAAGTATTCATTAATTTTGTTGTTAGTGAAGCAAGAACACCAATGCAAAAGATAATGACCTCACCGATTTGTTGGTTTTTGGAGAGCATTCCACCCAACATCAGGCATTAATACAAGAGAAATTCCTTATACACATGTTAAGTTATT
>CM060864.1:9893145-9970506 GCA_030737845.1 Acorus calamus | reverse complement strand
CGAGGAGGTGAGGAGCACCGGGACGGGGGTCTCCGCGTCGGTCATGCGGGGGAAGGTCTGCTACAGGTGCTGCCCCGCGAAGGAGGCATCGGCGGCGGCCTCGGTGCCTTGTTTGGTTTGCCCGCGCATCAGGGATTGCACGCCGGATGGGATCATCTCGCCGAGGAATTGTGTTTATTACAAGAAATGGCTCAACTTTTAGGTCACCCCCCCTGGAGGTAATGGACCTTCTTGGCATGCCTTTTATTCAGCTTGAATGATTTAAATGGGTGGTGGTTTTCATTGACTTGATAGTGAAAATATTGCTGTTTATTGACTGTAATGTGGGATTTTATGGAAGAGAATTGATATTCTCTCTCTTTTTTTTTTCTTTTTTTTAACTAGAATTTGACCATGTTGGTTTTGTGCTTTAATTGCCTGAAAATCTCCTAATTGTTTAATTTCAATTAACACCATTAGAGCCATAGATGATTTGTTTAATACTCTGGTTCTCTGTATGAATAACTGTGATTAGACTCTCAGAACCTTTGCATTTTAATGGTTTTCAACATGGATGCAGATGATATGATTTTTCTGGTGATCATAGTTCTTAAATTTGCTTTATAGTTGAGTGCAGGTGTGAGTGTGAGTGAATATAGATGCTAAAGCTGGGTTGGACTGATAGCAGTTTAGGCCCAAGATGCCGTCAGAATTTGAACTATAATTCTAGTTGTAGTGGATGATCATTTGGGAGGATTGTGATCCCTTCTCTTCTTTTATATATTCACGGTAAATGTTGCTCAGCACATGTTGTTCATTGTTACCCAATATTGTGATCAAAGTCTTTCCTTACCCAGATAGTAATTGCTCTGCAGTATATATTTTCTTCTTTGAATGATAGTTTTGAACTATCATTAGATCATCCCTTCCTTTTACCATAATAGTTAAGACAATTTTAAAATACAATATATTATTTGGATATATATTTCTCATTTTGTCTTGTGCCCGTTGATTGACATGAATGGAGAACTCTGCGGTTAGGTTTATAGTTTGATTCACTCTTGTATACACCCAAGCCTGGTTAGAAGTCTAGGTTTCTCAACTACTGGATTCTATGTTTGTCAGGCAATTGAGGGCAGCAATCCAATTCATTGGTTGGCAGTTCAATTTGTGAAACCAGTTAGCCTTGCGAGTTGGGGGTTTAAATATACCAATCTTACGCCTCTATAATTTTTTTCTTTTTCATTTTACCTTTTGAAGGAGCAGTAGGCTCAACTTTTTGTTGACCCATCTTGCAAGCTAAAGGGTGGTTTCTCTATTGTACTATGTGCTACTGCCTGATTAAAAGTGCGTTATTTCTGTTGGTCACTGGCATGATTGTTACACCCCGATAGCGGCTGTCCCCGAAGCATTACCAATCAAACAATAATCAAAAGGATCAAATAAGAAAACAAGGCTACAGGGAAGTGGTAGCCAATAAAAAGAAATGATGCGGAAGTATAATATACAATTAAGTCTGTAAATCAAAAACATTATTACAGACTCGAATACACATTACCGTCCTGTGAGAGCCCAAGTCTAGTCCAAGTACAACACATGTGCGACACGCACAATTACTAATACATACACAAAAATAGGATTGCTGATAGCCCCGCACTTGCCAACCGAAAGTTGGGACACTCCACGCACGAACTACGCTAGAGGGATGTTCCAGCTCCACGCCCCACTGTCCCTGGTGGAAAACAACACACGAGGGGTGAGCTACAAGCTCAGTGAGTGGCAAGAATCCAACTCAAGAATATAATATAACACTAACATTTTTTTCAAGGAAAGACATGGATGGGAGAACACCGATAGATATAATGTCACATAGACATGACCACACATCACCCTCACCCTCACCCCGAGGGGGAAAACTGTTGGGACTTTTGGGACAACTAATCCATTAACACTAGCGAGTTGTAACACAAACTAATACCACTACAAAGATTCTCCACATCTAGATAAATACATATCAATCCCTCGCATCATCCGGTAGCCCTCTCCCGGGTAATCCTCATCCTAACGGCCATCAATGGTCAGTACTGAAGCCTCGTACGATAGTGGCAACATACTCTGGGCATTCCCAACGATACGGCATCACCCGTGATCGGTACTCGAGCCTCGTATAGTAGTCACATCATACTCTGGGCATTCCCAACGATACAGATTCACCCATAGTCGGTACTCAAGCCTCGTATGTTAGTGACATCATAATCTGGGCATTCCCGACGATACGGCATCACCCGTGGTCGGTACTCCTAGCCTCGTACGATTGCCACATCATACTCTGGGCATTCCCAACGATATGGATTTACCCATGGTCGGTACTTTAGCCTCGTATGGTAGTGACATCATACTTTGGGCATTCCCGACGATACGGCATCACCCGTGGTCGGTACTCTAAGCCTCGTATGTTAGTCACATCATACTCTGGGCATTCCTAACGATATCGTGGCACAATGCAGGACAGATTCAACACCGGGTAGCTTCAACGCACAATGATGTAGGTAAACAGTACTCCTCGCTCACAATATCATCCGGTAGCCCTCTCCCTGGCGGCCTTTCTGTGGCACGGTGGCACCACGCAGGGTAGCTCCAACACTGGGTAGCTTCGACGCACGATGATATAGGGAGAAAGCACTTCATGCTCGCAATACGATCGCACGATGATGTTGGAAGATAGTACTCCACGCTCACAATATCATCCGGTAGCCCTCTCCCAGGTAGCCCTCTCCCTGGCGGCCTTTCGGTGGCACGGTGGCACCACACAGGGTAGCTTCGACGCTGGGTAGCTTCGACGCACGATGATATGGGGAGGGAGTACTCCATGCTCGCAAGACGATCCTCCCGATCAACTACTATCATCTAACAATTACCAATTGGTATACAGAATTCTCTTGAATTCCCGCACAGATGCATCACTTAGATGCAGGGGAAAGAAGCTAAACACTCGCACTCAATTATGACAAGACATGATCATAAAGACGGGTCATGCACACGCCTAACATACTATTGTCATAGCTATCGGGTAACAAACACCGAGTAGCTTCACGCATGACGATGTAGGGAAACAGTACTCCACGCTCGCAATATCATCCGGTAGCCCTCTCCCAGGTAGCCCTCTCCCTGACGGCCTTCCGGTGGCACGGTGGCACCACAGGGTAGCTTCGACGCTGGGTAGCTTCGACGCACGATGATATGGGGAGGGGGTACTCCATGCTCGCAAGACGATCCTCTTGGATCAACTACTATCATCTAACTAATACCATTGCTAATGAATTCTTATGAATTCCCACACGGATGCATCTCTCGGCGTGGGGAATAAGTCCTTGCACTCAATCAGGATAGGACATGATCCTAAGGGCCGTCATACACGCGTCTAACACAGATAGGCCTGACATTCTATTATCATAGCTATCAGATAACAAACATCAATACAACAATGAATTCTCATGAATTCCCAAGAGTTGCATCACTGGATGCAGGCAAGATAGCTACTATATTTGCCCACTAAAACAAGTATGCTCCTGACAACAAGATCATAGATATACCTATCACAGATAAGGCCAAACAATTAAACATACACACAATTATCACATGAGAGTTCCTATCACAACAAGAGTGCATAGACCACATGTCCAAGGAACCTAGCATTCAAGAATTAACCACACTAAGCATCTACCAACACGAAGGCAATACTACGAAAGGACACCTTTAGTATAACATACCCAACATTCCATGCTATATATATAAAGCTACAAAGTGATAATAGCAATATTATTTGAAAATCAATAATGAGTATAGCTATAGAACCCCATGGGTACGCGATGCACAATCACATGCATCGAGCGCTTCCCAAAAGGGGTGGATCGAACCACTCACCAAAAACCCATTCATTGCGAGTTCCGCCAACGAAAGCTGCAAAACACAACCAATGATTATCAAATCAAACATGAAGTTTCTTGGCACCTATATATAAGCCTATTTCATGAAGACAACAACTCCTGATATTGTCCACACCATGCATAATAGCTCTTTGACACATATTTATACAAGACTAGTCCATCTACAGCAATCAGCCCCAAACATTGGTCTCCACGGCATAAAATACACATCCAAAAATTCTGAAATAAATTACACACATTCTATGACATGTTGGGATCATATTCCGTGAAGAATAAAATCCTGATTTAATCTTGAAATGCCCGAAATAAATTATTTTCAGAAACAGGTCTATTTCTACGCGAATCTGGACAGGCCATGAACATTAGGCTATAACTTTCAATACAGGTAACCAAATGACACCAAATTTGATATATAGCATCTAGACATGTGGATGATCAAATCACATGAAGACATAACCTTCATAACATGCCTCTAGACATTAATTTCAAATGGATCTTCACAGGACAGAAAATCTGTTTTAATACAACACAAAACCCCCACCATTAATGCATAAACACAAACATCTCATGTGCAATAGCAATTACCCATAACACCCTCTCAACAGCACCCATATTCAATTGCACACAGACTCACACCAATATAAACACAAATACATACATTGGCATAAGGAAAAGGGGAAGGGAGTACCTCTTGGAGGAGGAGGAGGATTTCACAAGCACAAATACACACAACCTCCCTTCTTTGCTGGATCACAAGAGGGGAGAAAATTAAAAGAGGGCTTAAAAGAGAGAGACCAAGCTAATTAAATAGGCTCACACACATGAATCATACACTTTCACCCTCTCTTCCACTTCTCCTCTTCCTTTGCATTAGCTTTTCTCCTCTTCTTTGGCTCTCTATTTTATTTTCCCATGAAAATGAGTTTCTCCCACTCTCTCTCACACACACCATAAATTCAAATAGCAATCACACCTGAAATATGCAGCCACAACACCCTCCACACTCAACAATACTACATAGAGACACTAATACCTCATAGGAGCATAAACACAAACACTTACATGGCACCCCTACACAACCTTGGAGATGAGAAGAAGATGGAGAGGAACATAAGTGCACACACACATACACACACCTCCCTCTCACTCATCCATCACTTCCATCTTTAAATATCAACCTCCCATGATGGCTGAAACCATAGAGAGGAAGAGTGAGAGGGGAAGCTTGAAAGAGGGAGAGAGAGAGACCAACAATCAAAGCATACAAGAAAATCACTCTTACCTTAACTTCCTCCATCACTTCCCCCTTCAACACATGCTCAAACACCCCCCCCCCCCAAAAAGGGCTGGACCAGAGAGCATGAGAGGAGAAAAACAGAGAGAGAGTCGAGAGAGGGAGAAGAGTTGTCTGGGCTTTTAACAGCCACAGGGGCGAAATGACAAGGCTGTCCCCGACCAGAAATCCTGAACAGTCATCACTAGAACAGCCATAACTTCCTCAATATAGCTCCGAATTGCACAATTCAATGCCATTGGAAAGCCAAGAAGATTATCTACAGCTTTCATGTTTACATCTAGATCAAATAACCCCTCTAGCTATTCCGAAATCTAGGCTAAACATCTTACAGGGCTGCTGCCTGGATTTCTCATCCTCGGGGTATACTTGGAAAAATACCCATAACTTTTGATACACGAATCCAGTTGATCCAATTCCACTTCTATATGAAAGCTATCTCAAAACTGAAGATCTCGTAATAATATCAGATTTTTAGCTCTTCATCTTGGATTTTAACAAAACCAAATCTGAATACCAAATCAAAACTGCATAATTCCAAAAACGCCAGAATGCGACGAAAATTTATAGGTAGGCCAATGCCAGTACCAGGAGAATAGATATGCAGTCTGATTTTGAAATTGAATGCCTAAACTATAAAAATAAATATAATCCAATATTTAACAGCAAAAAAAATGACACAGACATAACAATGATTGAGTAGTTTGATGATGGTTATCAAACAGGGTTTCCTTCATCATCCTAAACCGCTCTCTGATTGGCATGTGTGGAAACTTGCCATTCTTCTTCAAATCTGCCAAACCAACCTAGTTTGATTTTTTCATGTATTTGTTATATATATGGCTCTTATCCTGGTCTCAGTCATGAATCTTCTTCTTAGAGCATGGATGAATTAACTGATAGAAGTGGATACTTATGAGAAAATCCAACCTGACCTGTTCTTGGATTCCCAACCCGAATACACTGAAACACAGAACAAATTATACAGGAGTAAACAAGGTAATTGTTTCCAGTAAAAAGAGTGTGAGGTAAAATGAAAGAAAATGTCATTTCTATAATTACTTTTGTAGACTGAACACAATTTGATTTTTTAAAAAAGCATATGATTGTCTAATGAAGTACATGTTTTCACAAAAAGTGAAGTACATGCTCAGAATGAATTGATTGTATGTTTTCATATTTATTGTTATAGATATATTTTATATATTGTGTTAGATATGTGGCGTATGTAGAAGTGTTAAGAATATCAGTGCTCTCAAAAGAAGGGAACCATAATTTCTCATGGGTAAGTGGTGATTGCAAAAACAAAAAAAAAGGTTATTGTGAGACTGAAATAGAATAAAAGCATGTTTTGTTATCCTTTGAGCTTCATTATTTTTTTATTGGTAAGCTTTTTTATTTTATTTTTCTGGTTAAATCTTTCTCCATCAAAAGGTGGTTAGACTTTTTGTTTGCAGGAATGCATGTGAATACTGGTTAATGGTTGTACAAAAACATATGAATGACTGGGTGTAGCAAAGCTTATGAAAATATAAGTGATTTAGACCAAATTTGACTGTGAGGAGATGGGATAAAGTTTGGGGTTGTGATTAAGGTCCTCCCTGAGAATCCAATAACAGATTGTGCAAAATGAAACAGAGCATTAGAGTCTTCTTCAGACGTAAGATGTACCAGTGGCATCCTGGTCAAGAGCATTGCAAAGATCATGTCAAATATCCGAAGGAAGGAGGGATTCTCCCCTCTCTGAGCGATATGATACAAGAAGATCAGCTGTCACATTGCCCTCCCGGTGGATGTTGAGGCTATCCACTCCTCAAACTCTTGGAGACCATTATGAATTTCTCAGACTTCGAATGGAGCTCCAAGGGCGACATCCATTGCCTTTTAACCAAGCAAGAGCCGTAGTGGAGTCAGATTCAATCCACAATCTCCAAACACTTACTTGTCATGCAAGCCAAATGCCCACCTCAATGGCTTTGAGTTAAAGAAGATTAATAGAGGGGAGGTCATGGTGACCAGGACCCCTGGATAAAGTCTGAAATGGAGTTGTGAAGAAGAGTTCCATAGCCCCCTCTGTCTTCAGATAATGAACCATCTGTATTGACATTTATCCAGCCAGTGCTTGGGGGAGACCATCTGATCACTGTTGAGGAATCAGGCTTTTCCAGAATTTGAAATTGGAAAAATTCAGCAATGCGAAGAACATCTGGAGAAAGAATCGAAGTGAATTTGACAGAATGGAGCCTGAGTTTCATGGAGTCCTTAATCTTCTTGGGAACAGTCAGCTTGTGGTTGCTTTTTCCATTGAATACTCGGGAGTTACGTTCCATTCAGATGTGCCAGGAGATAGTTGTGAGAGACAGCTGCAGTAAGTGCTTCTGAATGGGAGTGACAGCCTTGGCCAACCACCCTGGGAGGGATGCAAGAGACCTTGGAAGAACAAGAGAGAAGAAGATGGTCCACATCCTCAGCAGCAGAAAGGCAGAGGAGGCAAGAGGAATCTCTGACCAGTCCCTTTCGCAATTACCTCAGCCGGGTAAGAAGTTTATTATGAAATGCCTGCCATAAGCAAACTGAGTGTCAAGGTGACTAATAAGCATCCCTTTAGGTGAAGAAGTCCATTGGGGGGGGGGGGGGGGGGGGGGGGAGTGGCTGATGGAATGGAGTTCCATTCTGCAGCAAGACTAGATTGCCAGTTTTACAAGGGGCCCAGATAAGAACATCCTCCCCGGTTCCACCAATCTCAATTTGTTCAATTTCTAACCAAGGCTAGCTAAGGAAGCCGGCCAATGATGTGGTTTCTTCCTATAGGTATAGTTATAGGATGCTCTATTTAGCTATCATTGCCGAAAAATGCTTTGAAGAATAATTTTATTTTTATTATTCTTAATAGAGAGTAAACAGATTTGAAAGATTTAGATTGATGCATGAAAGACGTTATAGTGATCTCAGATAATAATATAAAACAGAATGGGATTAGTTATAATCATCCTTTTTTACCCAAGCATACAAGTGGGATATCTTTATTGTTGAAGAGATACTATCATGGCCCTTGTTTTTAAATGTAAAATAATCATTTAGCCTCCATTTGGAACGGGAATAACCCCTTGGATAACTTGGTATAAAGTGGAATAAGGGATTTTGGGTGTTTGGAAACACAGAATACCCAAGGATAAATTATGCCAGAATAAATTGGTATATGAATTCCAACTAACCCCTGGAACTAAAGTTATCCTATGTTATTCCAACCAAAGAATATGTAGGTCCACTGTCAAATTAACTGTCATCACCTCTTATAAATTACCTGTCAAATCAACTATCATTATTTTTTCATCTTTTATTAATCATTATCTATTCTTTATTCACATTTTACCTAAAGAACAAAACATTTATTTTTATGTTTACCAACGAGAATAATTTAAAATACAACCAAACACAAAATCACTTTATCTTTCTTTATACTCATTTATACCGGAATAAATGTATATCTAAGAATAAATCCTATTCCCATTCCAAACGAGGCTATTGTTTATGTGAGATCCCCTCTTTGTTGCATGCTCTTTAATCTCATGGACCTATGTGTTCTTGCAATCTTCCATGTTTAGCCTGATTATAATTTAAGGATGAATTTTTCTTTTTACCTTGAATAGAGGGATAGCCTTTTCATATAAGAAAGAAAGTCTCAAGATGTTTCATATAACGTAATCCTGCTGGGGTATTCATTGCGTTGGGACAAGGAGCATTAGGTATCAGATGGAGAGATTTGTATTCATCTAAGCTTGTTTGACAATGGGATCAATGATGAGATAGAGGGTAATTATGAGGATAAGTAACTGGGAGGACAACTTATCTCTGTTTGATATAAATAACAATTGAGATAAACTGTGGACAATTGCCATAATCTTGAAATAAAAATGATGATATTTTGTTTCATCTAAAGGTTGAGATAACACATTTATCCTCACTTTTTGTCTCAATTTTGACAAATATGAATATGAACAAAATTGATGAACTTTTTATCCTCTAAAATTAGGATAACTTATCGTTAAAACCTTAATCCGCCAAACTAGCCCTTAATGGGTTTTTGCCCTGTTCATGGGTTGTGGTAGAATACTCTTCTACTCACTTCTCATGGGGCCTTGATTTTGCTTTCCTTTTGTACATTTGATTGGGTGTTCATCACTTAATATATTAAGACATCCACCTATCGTTTAAATTTTTTTTTGTTTAGAACATTATCTTTCGTGAGTGCTATTACACTTTTTTTTTCCAATCTCATATGCGTTGATTAAAAATAACTGAAGCATGTATTTACATTAACGAGATATATGCATCAATATAAATTTTTCACATTTCTATAAATGTATCCGTGAAATTCATTGAAGCATATGCTTTATTTTTTATTAAAACATATATCTCATTAGATGAGGTATACCATTTACAAAAAACATTAAAAAAGGAAGAGCAGCTTACTATACTTTGTACAGTAACAAATCTTGTTTGACCAAGGAAACTGTAGGAAACCATATTCATCAAAAAACTAAATAGGGATTAAGCAAGGATTAGCCCATGATGATAAAAATAGGAATCCGGGGTAAGAGAGCCCATGGGCCAAAATTCTCTTATGGCCTAATCAAGTCAACTCTCCTCGGCAGGTCGGGCAAACGGTTATGCCTGATCAGGCCAAGTCGGGTATACACTGTAGGATAGTTGATCAGAGTTTGACCGTTTAAAGACGGACACGGGATAATACCCGACCTGAGGAATAGGCCGTCCAGGATGTAATACCCGAACTAAAAAGTAGGTCGGTCATAGGCCCTCATCTGCAAGGTATCGGTTAACAAGGGAAATATTCCCTGACACTGGAAAAGGACAGGATGTCAAAACAATTATAGGATGATGATCCCTAGGTGACACATGTCCACAGATCTAGAGGCCACGGGGAGATTCCATATCATGATATGATCACCCCGCAAGGCCAAACTCGGCACGCTCCTGTTTAGTATAAAAAAGGGACTTCATCTCCCTCTTGAGATATGCGAACACTCTCCCTCTCCACCATTTCCACTCAAGAATTCTAAGTTCTTCTCCTCACGAAGAGGTTACTGACTTGAGTGTCAGAGGGGCGTTAGCTGACACCGCATTGGTGTGAGTTTCAGGTGCCCGAAGGCCTAAGGAGGAGGAGGACGATGACGAGGATCGAAAGCTCGTAGCGGATCGTCGCAAGAAAGAGGTCGAACCAACACTGTCTCGGGTCTACATCCAAAGCCTGGATCGGCGAAGATCCAGAGGGGAGAACCAGATTTCATCCCCCACAAATTGGTGCCGTCTGTGGGACATGAGCGAGAAGCCGTTCCTAACTTCAACCTGGGAAGACGGTGTTGACGAGAACTATATCGACGATTCACGAACAAGGTGGGGAAGAGGGACGCGTGACGCTCGAAGATCCACCCCTACAGAATGGAAAAACCGTAGTCGGGTCTACTTCGCAAAACCCAAAACCGGAGGTGGGCCGTGACTTCACCAAGGAGCTTGAAGTGATGAACCAACGGTATCATCACCTTGAGAACCTGATGGAAGAGTTCCTGAGGTGGAAGGAAGCCACGTTGCCACCGCGTCCTCCTGAAGTACTAAATCAGTGAGACCCGATTCAGACATATGCTGAATCGTGAGAACAGGACCAACAAAGCCAGCGCGCTAATGGCAGGAGCCATGAGTCGATGTATTTGTTTGGCGGGGAACACAAGCATCAGCCAGATGGACCCGCTCCACCAGCCTTCCGTGCTACGGAGAACCAAACTAGGCGCAACAAGGAGGAACGTCATTGTCGGTATCGTCGGAATCTTCCCCCGAAGTGTGGGTGGTGTGTGTGTCGGAGGTGGGGATCCGGCGGTGCGCGGGGTGTGCGCGTGCGTGTGTGGGGGTTCTTCGGGGATTCGGATCAGATGCGTGCCCTGGCGGACTCAGTCGGATCGTCTTCTCGGAAGGGTGAGGATGTCGTTCCTGGTTGAGGCACCCGATAGCGTCTCAAGAGGATTCAGGGGTTTGTGTGATCACCACCTGCTTTTTCTAAAAGCAGGAAAAGGATGGGTTGGATTTGATCGCCTACGTGGGGAGTTTATAGGGTCTCCGCTCTGAGACACGGATATACCGTACACAGAGGTGAAAAACAGATAATCCTATTCTGCTTCCGGGGCTTGACTAAAGGAGTCTTGGGACATAGGGGTGCAAATGGGGTGTGTATAGGGGGCGGCTAGTTGGATCTAGCCGTTTGGTGAGGGGCGGCTACTAGGGTTTAGCCGTCCTAGGTCTGGTCTGGTTTGGGCAGAACTTCGGTAGGAAATGAGTTTGGTTTTGGGCAGAGGCTAAGCTAGGTTTAGCCCGGGTTTCTGAAGGGTGGAATGAGAGGGTATTTTATGTAGGGAAATTGGTATTTCTCTCACAAAAGGGGCTCTCTCTTTCTCTCGGGATTTCTAGTGGTGGAAGGGATTGATCAGGTGAGGATGGTGGGTTGAAGATGTTGATTGGTGTGTTGTATTTGGGCTTGGGACCTCCTCTATTTATAGTAAAAGAGAGGCAGGAAAATATCCCGGGGGTAATGGAGTGGGTTGGCTTTGATTAGACCCCTCATTAATTCTCTGGTTCTTCTGTCAGAGACCAGGTGAAGGGCGGCTAGTTCCAACTAGCCACCCAGGATGGGGCAGCTACTTCCTGGTAGCCGCCCCTATCATGACCTGCCAAACGTCCCATCTCTGACAAGCGGTGGCTTGGGTCGGTTACTTGGGTTGATCCGGCCAAGAGAGGGCGGCTAAAGGTCATGACCCGCCGCAATGATCAGCATTTAATACTGCTTTATGTACCATCCAGGGAACTGGTCCAAAGTCGGCCATGGGGGCGGCTAGTGCTAACTAGCCGCCTGGTATGGGGCGGCTAGTTAGGTCTAGCCGCCCCTTGCCAGGGACTTAGGGTTTTTGGGTCTTAGGGTTAGGGTTAGGGTTTCCGGTTTAGGTTCAGGTCAAGGCTAGGGTTAGGTTTTAGGTTCACCGAACCTTTGGTTTTCTACTTGGATGTCCAACTGTGGGATATTCCGTGTGTTACTTGAAGTATTTCTGTCTCTCTGGACGGTCAAAATTGGGGTATCTACAATTGTCCCTCATCGGACGGAGTCTTTGTGCGAAGCAGGAAAAACTTTGATTGATGATAAGGAAAGAGACCCCTATTTTGGCCGGCCCGACCTTCAAGAGTTTATGCCAACACGAACAGTACTATCGAGGAGTTGATTTAGACTGTCAGAGGC
Organism: Acorus calamus; assembly: GCA_030737845.1. Lineage (NCBI taxonomy): Eukaryota > Viridiplantae > Streptophyta > Magnoliopsida > Acorales > Acoraceae > Acorus > Acorus calamus. The sequence goes on along the minus strand of CM060864.1, from coordinate 9,957,989 downwards.
TAGGTCTTGACTTAGAATTTTTAGCCGAAAGGATGATCCAAGTGGAAGGCGGGGAAAAGTAAATGGTGAGTGATCCAACCCGCGGTCGGGGTTCTTAGCTATCGTGCGCGGAGCAGCCCAGCGTCAGTTTCCTCGTGCCTACCATTCCCGTGCTTGGGAAAACTCAGCAAGGAGGGGATATCGCTGACAGAAAGCAAGTAAAAGTTGAGTTGGGTGAATTGGATCATCCGAAGGATAAGAACTCTGGAAAAGAACCAGAACTAAAGAAATTTGAATTTGAATGTTACTGAAAGTGCGGCAAAACTTCGGGAAAGTCGTGTTTGATCAAGTAGTGTCTGGAAATAAACCAATACATGGCTGTTTGGTATGGAGAACCTTGGAATTTAGGGCTGAAAAGAGATTGGAAAGGGGTTTTTAATGAAAACGGAGAAACTGGGAGGGGCGGCTAGTGCTAACTAGCCGCCCGAGAGGGGGCGGCTACTCGCGTGTAGCCGCCCCTAGACTGGGTCCCTTATAACCGAAAAGACCCTCTCTCTCTCCATACGTTTTAAAACGGTTTCTCTTCCCTCCTCTCTTCTTCTCTTCGGTTTCAAACTCAAAAACCCTGATTTCTTTGCCTTTCTTTTCTCCATTTCGACCTCAATCTTTCTCTTTCTCTTGATTTCGAAACCCTAGGTTTGGGTTCTCCTTTTTATTTTTAAATCGAGGAAGATGACGAGGTCGAAGGCGATCGTTTCGAGGGGAAAACGACCACGGGTGGCTCGTGGAGAGCGTAGCTCGAGCTCTTCATCATCGGAGAGCGATAGGCCGGAGGTCGAGGCCGTGGGAGAGGGTACGGGTACGACGGAGGTGTCGCCGGCGGACATCGGCGTGGGTGAGGTCGGGGATTTGCCTTCGGGGGCTGTCCCGGAGGTAGGGGGACTTGGTTCGTTTGCTCCAAGCGGCCGGGATAGGGACCGAGAGGCGCTCAGGGCATCAGAGGTGAGGGCGCGGGAGTTGGAGGAGAGGTTGAGGGCCGCCGAGGATCGGGCTAGAGGGACAGAGAGTCGCCTCTGACAGAGATTGGAGAGGAGAGATAGAGATATGCAGCAAGTCCGTCTTTGGGAGGCGACTATGAGGGGGAAATTGGTTGGAGGGGGCTTTATGACCGAGGCGGACCTCGACATTCTTCCACTTGAGTCTGACCATTCTCTCTCGGCTTCCTTGGCTACCAGGGCCACCTTCAGCCGTGCTTCTCGTCCTTCGGCGTCTCGAAGTCATGGGATATATGTGAGGGCTGCGTCTTCGGTTCGAGAGACTCCTGCCGCTCCAGAGGTTCAGTCCTCTCCTCGGCCACCGCTCCCTTCTCAGCTAAGCCAGGATGTTCCTCCTACTCAGCCTCCAACGGATGATGATACGCTGAGGTATAGCTTCTTTGTGTCTTGGTTTTAGGTAGAAGAATGGTATATGTGCGAGGAATTCATGCTTTTCTTCTTTTGTTTTGACTAAGGTGATTATTTCAGTGAAGTATAGCTCAAGACTTCGGAGTTTTGGAGCTCTTGGAGGAAAAGATTCTTTTTTTTTTACGTTCTCTTAGGTTTAGAAAAATATCTATGTTTATGGTTTTGGTGGGACAATTTAATTTCTCGTTTGTATGCATGGTTTAGAATAATTTGCATGGATGTTTAGGTATTTAAAGAGCTTCCTTTATTTAGACAAACGCGTATTTTGTGGATGGGTGATTTTGGTGTTTTTATATGTTTAATTCATGGATGGGTGTAGGGTTTTGATATATAATTGTTTTAGCATGGTATCTATACAGGTTGTGTATGAATATGTGTATGAAATGTGTACATGCAGGTTTTGGGAAGAATTGATCTCAATAGGTAAAGAAGTGTTGAAGAGTTGATTGGACATGGACTGACATAATTGAAATAGGTGCAGGCAAGGGGCTACACTAGCCGCCCAGTTAGGGGCGGCTAGTTGTGCTTAGCCGCCCCTTGCCTGGGGCATCCTCACCTGACACAAAGGGCAGGGGCGGCTAGTCGAGTTTAGCCGCCCCCTGCCTGGGGAAATTTGGTTCTGCTACTCCTGTCTGCTGCTGCTGCTGAAAGCCTTTGTGACCGTTTCAACCTTCGGGGCCTATAAAAACATTCCTTCCATGGACCAAGTGTTAAATATGTCTAGATTGCGCCCCTGCACTGACTTTCGAGCCCTTCTTGATTGAATTGTCAAGGGCTACAATCCATCTTAAGGTGAAATGGAAAAGATAATGCGAGAAAGTAAAGTGCGGGAGACCATGCTTTAGTATGCAAGGAAGGGATTCCAAGTGCGTGAGAAAAACTCTTAAGTGTGTGTAAAGGTGGGACAATTTCTTCTTAGGCATGTGCGGCATGGGCACGAAATGAGTGGGGACAATTTTAATATTTAGGTACGGGGGGTCAACTTTAATATTCCAAGAAAATCGGACGCCAAGGTGTTTTGGAAAAGGAAAATGCAAGCTTATGCGTAAGTGTAGTTGGCATAAGGGGTCATTTTAGTTCTTCAATGGTTTCTTACGTGAGAGGGTAATGTTCTCGACTTTCTGAAGTAAAAGATGCCATCAAGTCCCTGTGGAGGAGCCCTTGTGGTCACCCATGTCCAAACCAGGATTGTATTTGAACGGTATAAGCCTTAGGTGTCAATTTTTCTAGGTTCATGGTTTTCAAATGCTTAATCGTATTATTCTAAACATGCTGAAAAATCCATGAGTGTACCAAGAGTCGAGTCAAATAAGCTTCCCTTGGACAAGCAAGTTTCTAAGTGAACTCATGTGAGTGTGTGTAGTTGTAAATCTAGAAATGATCTACCTTTGGTCAAAATTTTGCCTTTCCCGGTAGACGTAGTTCAATGTAGAATCCCATTGCGAAATAGAAAAGGAGGGGGGGGGGGGAATGGGGTAAGAGTAATATCTTCCTTTCGGGCAATATTTTAGAATTGGCCCAGTCTAGCACATGTCTTACTTTCTAGGTCCCTCTGGCTTTCTTCTTTTTATCACTTCTTTATTTTGGATGGAAAGTACAGTCCGTTGTTTGGACCTGTACTGGTATAGCCGTTGTCTAGCGTATACCGTGCGTAAAGGCGTGAAAGCCTGCTAAAATAGAGAGTTTAACCCGTTCACTTGGGTGTTATTTTTCTTTTGTTGGCCTCTCATTGCCTGAGTTTTTTTGATTTGAGGGGGGGGGGCTCTTCTGTTTTTCACCCCGATTCTTTTCATGCTTCTCCTCTAGAAGTGTTTGTATAGTGCCAGAGCCAGTTTTGGGACATATGCCAGGTCTAGGTAACTCCTCATTTTGACCTAGGGTTAATACGAGTGGGGCGAAAATAAGGGATGTTTTGCTTTGGGGGTTTTAAATTGTCCCAGTCTACGGGGTAGGCAATTTCTCTTCTTTCAGGTAAATCTAGTCCAGTTATACGTGTGTGAAGGAAACGACATGATTTGGCGGAGATGTGTCCAAATAGATACGAGTTTATCTTTGAGAGTCTTATAATTCTATCATCAAGTACTAAACGCTGGAAATCGCAGGAAGGAAGAATAATAGTTCTTAAGTATTGAAAGTTATTCATGCATGGAATTTCTTTAGATAAAGTGCGTTCCACGAACCTGGAACCTCGACTCCTTCGGCATCTACCATGCGGTAGGCATTCCCGGAATAGGCATGGGTGATCACATAGGGTCCCTCCCATGTGGGTTGTAACTTCCCTCTTGGGTGAGGCTGTCTTGATGGCATGATTGCTTGAGTACTAATTCCCCGATTTCAAAATTTCTTTTTATTACCTTCTTTTCAAATGTCCTTGAAGACAAATGCATACTTATGGTTTTGAAAAGGGGCCTGTGTTGGCGAATAGATATACTTTTGGAAAGAGAATGGGGATAAAGTTTGGAAAACGGTTTTGTTTTTAGAAGGGGAGTATGGAAAGATAGTTTGTAAAAAATGCTTTTGGCGGAAATCATGGAGATATGGTTTTGCTAAAACATTTTGTTTTGAAGATAGGTGTGGAAGTATAGCTTTGGAAAACATTTTCGTTGGGAATGCGGCTTGTAAATATTTTCGTTATTTGGTAAACAAGTAAAGAAAGTCAGAAATTTTTTTTTTTGGAAGCACGGAAATATGGTTTTGTAAAAATTTTGTTTTGAAGGAGAGTGTGTTTTGTTTGTTTTTAAAGAAGAGTGGAAATAAAGCTGGAAACAAGTATGTTCAGAGTTGGGGAATGGAAGCTGATCAGCATGTATTTTTTAGATTTTGGTTTTTTTTTATTTAGGAAAGCAGGTAAACAAATATGTATAGGGTGACGAAAGACGAAAGCTGGTAAACAAATATTTTGATCTTTTGATATTTAGAAAAAGTTGTGAACAAATATGTACAGGGTGTGACGAAAGTGAAAGCTGATAAACAAATATTTTTTGATTTTGGATTTTTAGAAAAAGCTGTAAACAAATATGTACAGGGTGTGACGAAAGCTTACCCGGGGGGATCGGTACCTGGTTCTTGGATTCGCATTGTTTCCTCAAGTCGGCTTCGCTTGGTCGGCCGGCTGATGTCCAGTGGGGGTCCCCTATTCCCGAACTCTTCTTCCCTGAGTCTCTACAAGGGCCTTCCTTGATGGAGCAGTTCTTCATCGGTGGAGCCTGGCTGCCAACATGCGAGCACCTCTAGCCGGATGCGCATGGCATAGACGCTCCAATTCCGGGCCCGTGTCTCGTTGAAGCGTGCTTCTCTCCATATGGATATTACTTTCCCGCGGTATGGGAAGCGAAGACATTGGTGTCGGGTGGATGAGACAGCTTCGATGCTGTTGAGCCATGTCCTCCCAACAATCAGAGGGTGGGGCGATTGATTGTTTATCACCATGCAGTTGACGATGGTGGAGACAGGGCCGATCTTTAGTGGGAGTGTGACTAGTCCGCAAGCGTTCTTGCGTGTGCTGTCGAAGGCATAAATGCATTCGTCTGAGGGCTCCAATATGGGAACCCGGCCTTCTAGCTTCTGGTAGGCAGAATATGTAAGAACGTTAGTTTCTGCTCCCGTGTCGATGAGAATGTGCCGGAATTCCCTCCCTCCAAGTGTGGCAGTGATTGCGAGGGGTGCGGAGCGTGCTCTGGCTTTTGCGACTTCATGGGGGAGGAAGGTGATCGAGTTGGGCTCCATAAGATCGCTTGGTGGATGCAGGGTCCTGGTTGCTTCTTCTGAAGGATAGTTGTTGTCGTAAGGGGACCCAGGTGGACTACCACTTTCATCCTCGTTCCCCGGTCGTAGGGCTAGTGTGAACATATTATGTATCGCCCAGTTGTTCTCGTTCTCGTACTGGAGGCGTGCTTCTCCCCAGATTGTCAGAATATGACTCAAGAAGGGCAGTCGAAGGCATTGGTGCCGGGGGGAACAGATAGCTTGGATGCTGTCTAACCATGGTCGCCCCAACATCAATGGGTACCTTGTGTCGATGTCAGCCACGAAGCAGATTACTTCACAGATAAGAGGGCCGACGGACAGCTCGAATGTTCCGGGGCCGCGGAGAGTCTTCCCGGTATGGTTGAAAGCTTGAATAGTATGGTGGGCCGGTTGGACGGGAGGACGGCCTAGTCCGGGTATCTTTTGGTAGGTGGAGCACGTCATTATGTTCATTCCTGACCCTGGATCCACGAAGATGTTGTTTAGCCACAACATTTGAAGTCGTCCGCGGATGTGTAGGGGGTAGACTCGCAGTCTGGGATTCGGCGGGGGCCGTCGACAGTGTCGGTACTCTTGGAGGACCCGTTGTCGTCCGGATGCAGATCATCCGACGTACATTCCCCTCCTTTGGGTCCTTCGCTAGCTCCTTCGGGGATCTCCTCAAATGGCTCTTCTTCTTCGTCTCCTCCCGGGTTTTCTAGTCCGCTTTCGTCAGACTCGATGTTGATGACTGCGGGAAGGGCGAGAACTGCATCTTCTTCTTCGCCATAGAGTATGGCAAGTTCATGATTGTCGAGGTTCAGCTGGAAGGGCTCGTTTTGCTCTTCCTCCTCGGATTCTTCAGACAGACTGTCGTCAGTGATGTCTTCTGAACTGCTTGGTTGTGGTGATGGTTGTCTCCCTCTCTTGATCATGTTTACCATGTGGGCTCCAGATGTGGATGCTTGGTTGTGACCTGGCAATGGGTCAGTAAAAGTGCCAAGTGGCTTGGAGTCTCGAGAATTGCCCTGGTTTAAGTGGCTTTTGATCATGGCCCAATCAAGGCGTCTGTCATCATTTAAATCATAAATAAAATTATGAAAAACAATGCATTGTTCTACGGTATGACCATGTTGTTGGTGGTATTGACAGTAACGCAGGTTGGTGGACCCGGGGAGTGGAGGTTTAGCAGCTGGGAGGGAGATATTATTTGTGTATATTAGTACCCTAAAAATCCTAGTTAGTGTTTCTGGGAGGGGAGGGTAAGAGTCCCTCTTTCCCATTCGTCTCTGATCATAGGATGTTGGAGGGGAGACCTCATTATAAGTATCTTGGGAGGTCTGCCTAGGATTTGGGTTCTGACTTCTTAGGAAGCTGGAATGAAAAGGGGTCCTAGGCTGGCCTTGTCTTGAATTTACAGGGCTTTGGACCGGGGAATTTTGGATTACCGGGTTTTGTTATGTCGACACGGGGACGGGTACTGATCGAGTAGTGAAGTTTTGGTTGATTGGCCGAGGCGGCGCATACCCGGATGAACCGGACGTGTACTGTCTCGCAGCCGTTCCTCGATTAGGAACTCGTGCTCCGTTCGGGTAGAGTGCCGATACTTGTGTAATAATCCCCTCTACCTTGGGGGTTTGTGCCTTACGAGGTGGTTGTCCAACCCTATGGCTGATAGGTGGGGACTGGGTTTGGACTACTGGGGCTGCACAACGGGAAATCCTGTTGTGGCGGTCAATTAGAAGCTGATACGTAGTACAGTCCCCGTACAAAAGGCTCGTACGAAGCTCTGGACTCAGGCTCTGTAACATCATGTCAATTTCTTGACATTTTGTGAGTTGCAGGCCGGTTTGGTGGACAAGTGTGCGCCACTGAGACACGTATTTCTCAAATTCCTCCCTAGGCCTCATTCTTTCTACGGTTAAATTCAAAATAGTGGGGGTTCTAATCCTCTGATAACCGTAGCGGCCCAAGAATTTCTCGCTTACAGCCGAGAAATTCGACGAGTGATCTACAGGGAGGGTGGATAACCGTTGTAGTGCTTCTCCTTCCAATGATTTCTGGAAGAGGAAGACTAGCAGAGGTTGATTATCTAGAAATGGGCGTGCGTCTAGATAAAAGGCAGTTAAATGAATGTCTGGGTCTCCACGACCGTTATACCGGCGGAATTTGGGGATTTTGAATCCCTCTGGTAGGTGGACTGACGGGATTTGCCTCAGGTTATGTAGAGACATGTGTTTGGGGGCTGAGGGACCAGTCTCGGAGAGGATTCTCCGGATGGTTTCATCCAGTGTTTCTCCCCTGGGAGGGCTGCCTAGCGGTCCCGGGTTTGGGGTGGCCTGGTAAGGGCCTGGGGTGGAAACGGCTGGGAATATTGGATTCACGGGGGAAAGGGGGGTGAACGAAAAGATGCTCGGGTTGACCGAGTGACTGGGTGTGAATGGGGTCTTGGGAATGGCCTTAGGGGTTTCGACAGGGGCCTCCTGTCTTAGGGTTTTGACCTGGCGGTAGTCGGCGAGGTCATGAAACATGTCCTCTACGGATTGGTATCCTAGACTGGCCATCTTTTCCTCTAGATGGGTCAGGAATTGCGTGGCCTGACCCTCTTGTTGGGTTCTTTCCTCTAGTATCTCCTCTATGCGGGATTCCATGATGTGTGAAATGGTTCAAGGGAATGGATGCAGATGTAAAGCAGTAAATAAATCGGTAAAGGATTGCGCAGCGGTGTGCGGCTTACAAAGCAGTAAAGGATTGCGCAGCGGTGTGCGGCTTACAAAGTAGTAAAGGATTGCGCAGCAGTGTGCCGCTTACAAAGCAGTAAAGTATTGCACAATGGTGTGTGGCTTACAAAGCAGTAAATGATGCTGTGACGTGAATTAGAGGAGGTACTGATTCGAGGGGTGGAAAACTCTAACCTTCCTAGAGGGTTGATGGCATTCTAGTCAAGCTTGTAAAAGGGGGCAAAAGAGGATTACCTTTTGTTGTTTTTCACGAGGGAGGTCCCACCGTGATCGCCAGATTTGTCGGTATCGTCGGAATCTTCCCCCGAAGTGTGGGTGGTGTGTGTGTCGGAGGTGGGGATCCGACGGGGTGCGCGGGGTGTGCGCGTGCGTGTGTGGGGGTTCTTCAGGGATTCGGATCGGATGCGTGCCCTGGCGGGCTCGGTCAGATCGTCTTCTCAGAAGGGTGAGGATGTCATTCCTGGTTGAGGCGCCTGATAGCGTCTCAAGAGGATTCAGGGGTTTGTGTGATCGCCACCTGCTTTTTCTAAAAGCAGGAAAAGGTTGGGTTGGATTTGATCGCCTACGTGGGGAGTTTGTAGGGTTTCCGCTCTGAGACACGGATATACCGTACACAGAGGTGAAAAATAGATAATCCTATTCTACTTCCGGGGCTTGACTAAAGGAGTCTTGGGACATAGGGGTGCAAATGGGGTGTGTATAGGGGACGGCTAGTTGGATCTAGCCGTCTGGTGAGGGGCGGCTACTAGGGTTTAGCCGTCCTAGGTCTGGTCTGGTCTGGTTTGGGCAGAACTTCGGTAGGAAATGGGTTTGGTTTTGGGCAGAGGCTAAGCTAGGGTTAGCCCGGGTTTCTGGAGGGTGGAATGAGAGGGTATTTTATGTAGGGAAATGGGTATTTCTCTCACAAAAGGGGCTCTCTCTTTCTCTCTCTCTCTCTTGGGATTTCTAGTGGTGGAAGGGATTGATGAGGTGAGGATGGTGGGTTGAAGATGTTGATTGGTGATGTTGTATTTGGGCTTGGGACCTCCTCTATTTATAGTAAAAGAGAGGCAGGGAAATATCCCGGGGGTAATGGAGTGGGTTGGCTTTGATTAGACCCCTCATTAATTCTCTGGTTCTTCTGTCAGAGACCAGGTGAAGGGCGGCTAGTTCCAACTAGCCGCCTAGGATGCGGCTACTTCCTGGTAGCCGCCCCTATCATGACCTGCCAAATGTCCCATCTCTGACAAGCGGTGGCTTGGGTCGGTTACTTAGGTTGATCCAGCCAAGAGAGGGCGGCTAAAGGTCATGACCCGCCGCAATGATCAGCATTTAATACTGCTTTATGTCCCATCCAGGGAAGTTGTCTAAAGTCGGCCAGGGGGGCGGCTAGTGCTAACTAGCCGCCTAGTATGGGGCGGCTAGTTAGGTCTAGCCGCCCCTAGCCAGGGACTTAGGGTTTTTGGGTCTTAGGGTTAGGGTTAGGGTTTCCGGTTTAGGTTCAGGTCAAGGCTAGGGTTAGGTTTTAGGTTCACCGAACCTTTGGTTCTCTACTTGGATGTCCAACTGTGGGATATTCCTGTGTTACTTGAAGTATTTCTGTCTATCTGGATGGTCAAAATTGGGGTATCTACAATCATGACTGCTCCCTGCGTCGAGAATCGAGAAACAAGCACGTGCCGCCCCAACAGCCATCTAGACTGGGACGGTTTCGAAGTCCTAGCTGATATTCAGCGTCTACTGATGACGAATACGAAGAAGAACGTCCAGGGTGAACAAGGCGGACATATCAGAGCGAAGTTACGAACACTCGTGACCATGACTTTATTGCCAGAGGGTTAAAAGGATTTGAGCCCCATTTGTGCAGCACATCCTGCAAAGTACCCCGTCCAAGAAGTTCGTTCAGCCAAAGTTCCGAATCTATAATGGAACCGCTGACCTATTCGATCACATATTAGGTTTTCGGCACACCATGGCTCTCTACGAGCAGCATGACGAGCTCATGTGTAGGATGTTCCCGTCCAGCTTGGAAGGGGCAGCCCTCAGTTGGTTCCACTAGCTTCTCGGCATATCAATCCGGTGCTTCGAAGAACTCGGCACTTTGTTCCCTGAACACTTCATATGCAGTCGGAAGCAGAAGGACTTGGGGGACCTCATGAAGGTGAACATGCAGTCCGGAGAGTCAATCCGGTGTTACGTGGACCGTTTTCACCTCCTTATGTTCGAGGTTGATAAATGTGATCCCAATGCGGCTATCATGGCGTTCTGCAATGGGTTACCACCCAAACACGAGCTGAGGAACTCCTTGGTGAAAAAGGTTCCAGAGTCACTAAACGAATTGATGTGCTGGGCAGAGAAAAATGCTAAAGTGGAAGACGAGACCGTTTCTTCTCGACCACAAACAGTAGCAGCGGTCTCCAAGAAGCCCCTGGCGAGGGAAGAAAAAGAGCACAAACTGCGGGCAGACACAAAGGTTTCTGACTACCAATTGTCGGTGTCGGATTCCGTTGGGTGTTGGAAAAATCCGATGGGGGGTGCTGTGGTGCGTGTGTGGGGGTTCTTCGGGGATTCGGATCGGATGCGTGCCCTGGCGGGCTCGGTCGGATTGTCTTCTCGGAAGGGTGGTGTCATTCCTAGTTGAGGCGTCCGACAGTGGCTCAAGAGGATTCCAGGGTTTGTGTGATCGCCACCTGCTTTTTCTAAAAGTAGGAAAAGGATGGGTTGGATTTTATCGCCTACGTGGGGAGTTTGTGGGGTCTCCGCTCTGAGACACGGATATACCGTATACAGATGAAAAACAGGTAATCCTATTCTGCTTCCGGGGCTTGACTAAAGGAGTCTTGGGACAAAGGGGTGCAAGTAGGGTGTGGATATGGGGTGGCTAGTGGGATCAGCCGTCGGGTATGGGGCAGCTACTAGGGTTTAGCCGTCCTGGGACTGGGTTGGTTTGGGCAGAACTTCGGTAGGAAATGGGTTTGGTCTTGGACAGAGGCTAAGCTAGGTTTAGCCCGGGTTTCTGGAGGGTGGAATGAGAGTGTTTTTGTGTAGGGAATGGATTTTTCTCTCACAAAATGGGCTCTCTTTCTCTCTCTCTAGGGATTTCTAGTGGGGGAAGGGAATGGTCAATTGATATCAAGTGGATTGGAAATTGGTGGATATGAATTGTGGATGATGTTTAAAGGCTTGGGACCTCCTCTATTTATAGTAAAAAAGAGGCAGGGGAATACCCAGGGGGTAGAAGAGTGGCTTGGTTAATAGTGTGTTTGATTAGACCCCTCATTAATTCTCTGGTTCTTCTGTTAGGATCAGGTGAAGGGCGGCTAGTCCTAAGTAGCCGCCCAATATGGGGCGGCTACTTTCAGGTAGCCTCCCCCATCATGACCTGCCAAACGTCCCATCTCTGACAAGCGGTGGCTTGGGTCGGTTACTTGGATTGATCCGGCCAAGATGGGGCGGCTAAAGGTCACAACCCGTCGCAATGATTAGCATTTAATGCTGCTTTATGTCCCATCCAGGGAAGCGGTACAGGGTTGGCCAGTGGGGCGGCTATTGCTAATTAGCCGCCTGGTATGGGGCGGCTAGTTAGGGATAGCCGCCCCTTTCTAGGGACTCGGGGTTTCTCTAGGGTTTTTTGGGGTTTAGAGTTTCTCTAGGTGGGGGGTTCCTGGTTTGGGCCAGAGTTTGGTATAGGGTTAGGGTTCCCGGTCAGGTTAGGGTTTCCGGTCAGGCTAGGGTTTAGGGTTAGGTCTTGGGGTTTAGGGTTTCCAGTTTAGGTTAGGGTTCCCGGCTTGAGCCAGGGTTTAGGTCAGGGTTAGGGTTTTCAGTTTAGGTTAGGGTTCCTGGCTTGGGCCAGGGTTTAGGTCAGGGTTAGGGTTTGGTTTAGGTTAGGGTTCCTGGCTTGGGCCAGGGTTTAGGTCAGAGGGTTTTCGGTTTCCTGAACTTTTGGTTTTCTATTAGATGTCCAAATGTGAGTTATTTTCGGGTGTTACTTGAAGTATTTCTGTCTTTCTGGACGGTCAAAATTGGGGTATCTACAATTGTCCCTCATCGGACTGAGTCTTTGTGTGAAGAAGGAAAGACTTTGACCGATGATAAGGAAAGAGACCCCTATTTTGGCTGGCCCGACCTTTAAGAAGTTATGCAAACACAAACAGTACTATTCGGGGAGTTGATTTAGACCCTCAGAGGCTAGGTCTTGACTTGGAATTTTCAACGGAAAGGATGATTCAGGTGGAAGGCGGGAAGAGTAAATGTGAGTGATCCAACCTGCGGTCGGGGTTCTTAGCTATCATGCATGGAGCAGCCCATCGTCAGTTTCCTCGTGCCTACCATTCCTGTGCTTGGGAAAACTCATCAAGGAGGGGATATCGCTGACAGAAAGCAAGTAAAGAGTTGAGTTGGTGAATTGGATCATCCGAAGGACAAGAATTCTGGAAAAGAACCAGAACTGAAGAAATTCGAACTGAATGATATTGAAAGTGTGGTAAAACTTTGGGAAAGTCGTGTTTGATCAAGTGGTGCCTGGAAATAAGCCAATACATGGTTGTTTGGTATAGAAAACCTTGGAACTAGGGCTGAAAAGAGATTTGGAAAGGGGTTTCAAGTGAAAACATGAAAACTGGGTGGGGCGACTAGTTGTAACTAGCCCCCCGAGAGGGGGCGGCTACTCGTGAGTTGCTGCCTCCCGACTGGGTCCCTTATAACCGAAAAAGGACCCTCTCTCTTCCCACTTTTCAAAAACGGTTTCTCTCCCTCTTCTTCTTCTTCTCTTCGTTTTCAAACCCAAAATCCTTGATTTATTTGCCTTCTCTTCCTCTGTTTCGACCTCAACCTTTTCTCTTTCTCTTGATTTCGAAACCATAGGTTTGGGTTCTCCTTTTTCTTTTTAAACCGAGGAAGATGACGAGGTCGAGGCGATTGCTTCGAGGGGAAAACGACCACGGGTGGCTCTTGGAGAGCGTAGCCCGAGCTCTTCATCATCGGAGAGCGACAGGCTGGAGGTCGAGGCCGTGGGGGAGGCTATGGGTACGACGGAGGTGCTGTCGGTGGGTACCTGTGCGGGTGAGGTCGGGGGTTTGCCTTCGGGGGCTGCCCCGGAGGTAGGGGGAGTATGATAGGTTACACACGCAAGAGGAGACATGGGGATCGACCGGCGGCGGTCGAGGAGGTGTTTTCAGAGGTCGGAGGACCGGCCGAGGGTGCAACCGAGGGAGTAGGGGCTGAGGAAGTTAGTGAAGATGTGAGGACATCGTTGGATGCCATTGTTGGGATGCTGGATAGGGAGGCCACAGCGGCCAGGGCTGAGGAGGAGGAAAGAAGGGCTATGGGGGCCTTTGCGGAGTTTGTCTCCGGCGCAGGGAGGGTGGAGGGTATCGGCGTCAGATTCCGTCGGGTGTCAGAAAGAATCCACCGGTGGGGGGGGGGGGGAGTGTGCGTCTGTGGGGGTTCTTCGGGGATTCGGATCGGATGCGTGCCCTGGCGGGTTCGGTCGGATCGTCTTCTCGGAAGGGTGGTGTCGTTCCTGGTTGAGGCGCCCGACAGCGGCTCAAGAGGATTCCAGGGTTTGTGTGATCGCCACCTGCTTTTTCTAAAAGCAGGAAAAAGGTTGGGTTGGATTTGATCGCCTACGTGGGGAGTTTGTGGGGTCTCCGCTTTGAGACACAGATATACCGTACACAGAGGTGAAAAAAAGGTAATCATATTCTGCTTCCGGGGCTTGGCTAAAGGAGTCTTGGGACAAAGGGGTGCAAATGGGGTGTGGATATGGGGCGGCTAGTCGGATCCAGCCATCGGGTATGGGGTGGCTACTAGGGTTTAGCCGTCCGGGGCCTGGGTTGGTTTGGGCAGAACTTTGGTAGGAAATGAGTTTGGTCTTGGACAGAGGCTAAGCTAGGTTTAGCCCAGGTTTCTGGAGGGTGGAATGAGAGGGTGTTTTGTGTAGGGAATGGGTATTTCTCTCACAAAAGGGGCTCTCTCTCTCTCTCTCTCTCTCGGGATTTCTAGTGGGGAAAGGGAATGGATTTGACTTGGTGGATGTGAATTGTGTGTTTGTTGATTGTGGGTTATGTTTAAAGGCTTGGGACCTCCTCTATTTATAGTAAAAAAGAGGCAGGGGAATACCCAGGGGGGTAAAAGAGTGGCTTGGTTAATAGTGTGTTTGATTAGACCCCTCATTAATTCTCTGGTTCTTCTGTCAGGATCAGGTGAAGGGCGGCTAGTTCTAACTAGCCGCCCAGGATGGGGCGGCTACTTCCTGGTAGCCGCCCCTATCATGACCTGCCAAACGTCCCATCTCTGACAAGCGGTGGCTTGGGTCGGTTACTTGGGTTGATCTGACCAAGGTAGGGTGGCTAAAGGTCATGACACGCCGCAATGATCAGCAATTAATGCTGCTTTATGCCCCATTCAGGGAAGCGGTTCAAAGTCGGCTAGGGGGGGCGTAACTAGCCGCCTGGTATGGGGCGGCTAGCTAGGGCTAGCTGCCCCTTGCCAGGGACTTAGGGTTTTTTGGGGTTTAGAGTTTCTCTTAAGTGGGGGTTCCTGGTTTGGTCCCGGTTTTGGGTTGAGGGTAGGGTTTAGGTCAGAATTAGGTTTTACGGTTAGGGTTAGGGTTCTCGGTCAGGATAGGGTTTAGGGTTAGGGTTTGGGTTTTCGGTCAGGCTAGGGCTTAGGTTTAGGTGTGGGGTTTAGGGTTAGGTGTGGGGTTTAGGGTTAGGGTTTCCAGTTTCCTGAACTTTTGGTTCTCTATTAGATGTCCAAATGTGGGATATTTTCGGGTGATACTTGAAGTATTTCTGTCTTTCTGGACGGTCAAAATTGGGGTATCTACAATTGTCCCTCGTCGGACGGAGTCTTTGTGCGAAGCAGGAAAGATTTCGACCGATGATAAGGAAAGAGACTCCTATTTTGGCCGGCCTGACCTTCAAGAAATTTATGCCAACACAAACAGTACTATTCGGGGAGTTGATTTAAACCGTCGAGGCTAGGTCTTGACTTAGAATTTTTAACCGAAAGGATGATCCAGGTGGAAGGCGAGAAAAGTAAATGGTGAGTGTCACGCCCCAGGGCGGCCGTCCCCGAGACGTGGCAATAATATAATATCAGCTATCATAAACAAGAGGTCAACAACGACTCCAATAAACAATACACAAGGCTAATGAAGCAATGATAACTGATAATACAACTGAAAAGCGGAAGCATAAACTATCAATAAGTCTGTAAACCAAAAATATTATTACAGACTCGAATACACAATCACTGTCCTGTGAGAGCCAAGTCTAGCCAATAAAATACAACAAGTGCCACACGCACGAATTACCAATACACAAGACTCTAGGACTGCTGACAGCCTCGCACTCGCCAATCCGCCGGACAGAACGTTTCCACGCACGCAAGACCACGCCATAGGGAAACTCCAGCTCCACGCCCAACAACGCCCCTGTAAAAGAAACAGTACGCGAGGGGTGAGCTACAAGCTCAGTGAGTGGTCGGAAACCGAACACCACTATAACAATTTAATGTTAAGGCAATTTCCTTTCAAGGAAAGACATGGGTTGAAACCCAATGGATAATAGGGTCACACGGCGGTGCAACCCGTCTCACCCACACCCTCACTCCCGAAGGGGACTCTTGGGACTCTTGGGGAGAGACCATACCGTTTGTCAAGGAGACGCGGAATTACTGGTCTAAACAACACTATTTGATCATCTACATAGAGATAGTTGTTATCGATATCTCTCAACATCGATACTTAACCAGACCCAACCAATATGGGAACGGGTGAACAAACCAATGGGTCACGTAGCGACGTGACTTAACACATTCATCGCCCCGACCCTGAAGGGGAGCTCCAAAGAGACCCGGGGACAAACGAGGGTTAACCATAACACCACGTGTTACTGGTTAACGAGACACAACGCATCCATCTGCTACGAGGTAGAGATATACTTCGATACCTCAAGCGTCAGAAGTAACAAACCCAGAGTATACTCGATGGGTATTTGGGTCACGTGGCGACGTGACAACAACTCATCCTCACCCTAGCCCCCGGAGGGGTGACTAGGGACTTTTGAAACGAACTCAGTTGCTCTACACCCATCGTCATCCGGTAGCCCTCTCCCGGGGAGCCTCTACCTGGTAGCCTCTCCATGACCGCTATCTCTACCATATGGGCGCACCAATAGGTGTCATAAATACGTCTGGGAGCACCCCACAGGACAACTACGAGCCGGGCAGCTTCAACACGGATCCGACGAAGGGGAGAACGACTTGAAGCCCGAAATATCACTTGGTAGCTCTCTCCCGTGCAGCCTCTACCTGTCGGCCTTCCACGATCAGTACATTCCCTAGATGTGTACCGCGGTACGCATCGGTAGCACCTACAAGTGGTGGCACCCTACAGGACAGCTTCTATGTCGGGTAGCTTCGACTCATGACGATGTCAGGAGGAAGCACCTTGCGTTCGCAATGCGAACCCTATGGGAAAGCCAACTACCCTTGGTACTTACACACATATATCGATGATATCGAATACTCTTGTATTCCCACACGGAGGCGTCACTCGAACGCGAGGACTATCTCTACACTCGTGTAGAAAAGCCAGGGGCATAACCCAATAGGCGGTTCAGACACACGCCTAGCACGGGTAGGCCCAAGTTAATGCCGTAGCTATCGGTTTAACAAAGTCGATGCCACGATGAATTCTTCAGAATTCGATACGAATGCATCACTCGGATGCAAGGGTGATTACATCGCTAGCGCTTTAACTAATAGGGTACGACCCGACCGCGGGTCATACCCTTGCCTATTACGGATAGGCCAAATTAGTTAACATGCGCATATATATATATATAAGGAGAATCATAACATGATAATATGTGCCACATGCACAATAATATATATATATAACTATAGGGGTACTCCCTAACATGGATTTACATCATAAACAACAAATCATACAATATGCATACAAGGTATGACCCACTTAAACATGCTTATAAGGCCATAATCATACAATCACACAAAATATATCATAGCATTCGTTGGTTATCACCAACTTGAGAGGAAAGGGTCAAGCGCGATCTCGCGCACTAATCGGTGCATACTAATTTTCTCAAGCGCACCTGAGTCTAGTAGGAACTACATCTACTTACTCAGTTTGCGTAAAGAGGGAGGGCGAGAGAGAGGGAAAGTCTCATCCTCTCCGGAAAGGCTGGTCATAGTTTTGCCCCAACAGATGGGTGCAACAACTACACCATTCCTCCAGTCTAATCGTAAAGGAATATTAGTACGCATCGGTTATTAACCCAAGGTTTAACATGCTGGATATAATTAATATAGTGTGGGTAGTATTACACTACTACCTAAGACATGCCATATTCTAATACATCCATAACTCATTCGAAAATACATGCCCGAAACACAAGGGGCGCATGAAATCATAATTATACAAACATGAATACATACTTAAGCAAGTATAGGGTAGAATAGGGGTTCTACGCAGTATACGAGCTATACCACCCTAACATGCAAATATCTAGCATATTTAGGGGTTAAGATGCCCCAAGGACGTGCGGTGCACGACTACGTGCATCGAGCGCGTCCCGAAGTGTTGGATCAAACCACTCACCTAACGAGCGCACGGCTCGCGAAACGCAAGAGAGCGACGAGTTGAATCCGAAGCCCGATA
This sequence comes from Acorus calamus, assembly GCA_030737845.1. Classification (NCBI taxonomy): domain Eukaryota; kingdom Viridiplantae; phylum Streptophyta; class Magnoliopsida; order Acorales; family Acoraceae; genus Acorus; species Acorus calamus. The sequence continues at coordinate 9,940,413 of CM060864.1, read as the reverse complement.
CCAATCCGCCAAGGATCATCCAATGGTTGCATTTGGCTATAACAAGCTGCTCAACACCACGAAGCACTCCGAACGCGTCTGAGCACCGCAAGCACGCCCTCGAGTACCCCGTGCACGCTGCCCATGCACCCTGCGCGCATCAAACAACGTCAAGCACGTCCTCGAGCACCTCGTGCATGCTTCCCACGCACTCCGCACGCATCGGGCAAGGCCAAGCACGCCCTTGAGCACCTCGTGCACGCTGCCCGCACACTCCGCACGCATCGAACAACGTCAAGCACACCCTCGAGCACCTCATGCACGCTTCCCGCGCACTCCGCACGCATGCGAGCACCTTATGCATGCTTCCCGCGCACTCCGCACGCATGCGAGCACCTCATGCATGCTTCCCGCGCACTCCGCACGCATGCGAGCACCTTATGCATGCTTCCCGCGCACTCCGCACGCATGCGAGCACCCCCGACGCCCCGCACCTCCTTACAAACAACACACCTTCAAATACATTGGAAGAGGAGACTTCATCACCACCTCCACCAACAACCAAGCACTCCTTATATGCATAAGAACCACAAAAAGAAGAGGGAAAACTCACCAAAGGAGAGGGGGGAAAAGGAAAGGAAAGGGGGGCGTAGGGGCTCGCAAGCGCACCCTCGGCCACCCCAACCGCAACCACCGCAACCACCACCTCTTCCTTGCTCTTCTTCTTCAATGTGGCATTACAACAAACACATGGGGGGCTGCTGTCCAAAGGGGAGGGGAAAACAATGAGGGGGAGCTTGAGGAAGATGGATTAAGAAGGGAGGATAACAAAGCACAACAACAACATAAACACACCTTTTCCACTCCTTTTTGATCTTCTTCTCCACCACCATCACCTCCTCCACCCAAAACACATACAAAAGGGGGGCTGGACCAGAAAAGAGAGGAGGAGAGACCCAAAGTCGTGCACATTTGGGGATTAAATAAGCAAAGGTCGAGTAAATGACCAAGTCATCCTCGGACTTAAAACCTCTGCGCAGCCTTCACTTAAACGGCCATAACTTCCTCAATACAGCTCAGAATTGCACGATTCCAGTGGCATTTGAAAGATAAGACGATTATCTACAACTTTCATGTTTACACCCAGATCAAATAACCTCTCCAGCTATTCCAAAATCTAGGCTAAACATCTTACAGGGCTGCTGCCTGGATTTCTCAACTTCGGGGTATACTCGGAAAAATACCCATAACTTTTAATATACGAATCCAGTTGATCCAATTCCACTTCTATATGGAAGCTATCACCAAACTTAACATCTCATAATAATATCGGATTTTTATCTCTTCGTCTTGGATTTTAACAAAATCAAATCCAAATATCAATCCGAAAGTGTATAATTCCAAAAACGTTATCGGAATTAAACGAAAATTTTATGGGCAGTATTAAACTGTACCAAGACCCATAATATGCAGTTATATCTTCAATTAGAGTCCTCCAGTCCCAGCAGGTAGCTAAAAACCAAAATTTTAGCGACTCCGATCGAAAATAGGACTCTAAATGACACAGGCCTAACAGTGAGTGATCCAACCTGCGGTCGGGGTTCTTAGCTATCGTGCACGGAGCAGCCCAGCGTCAGTTTCCTCTTGCCTACCGTTTCCGTGCTTGGGAAAACTCAGCAAGGAGGTGATATCGCCGACAGAAAGCAAGTAAAAGTTGAGTTGGTGAATTGGATCATCCGAAGGATAAGAACTCTAGAAAAGAACCAGAACTGAAGAAATTCGATTTTGAATGGTACTGAAAGGGTGGCAAAACTTCAGGAAAGTCGTGTTTGATCAAGTAGTGCCTGGAAATAAGCCAGTACATGGCTGTTTGGTATAGAAAACCTTGGAACTAGGGCTAGAAAAGGATTGGAAAGGGGTTTTAAGTGGAAACGAGAAAACATGGTGGGGCGGCTAGTGGTAACTAGCCATCCAAGAGGGGGCGGCTACTCGCGAGTAGCCGCCTCCCGACTGGGTCCCTTATAACCGAAAAGGGACCCTCTCTTTCTCCCCATACGTTTTAAAACGGTTACTCTTCCCTCCTCTCTTCTTCTTCTCTATTTTAAACCGAAAACCTTGATTTTAAGACACCTTGAATCCTTTGTTTTTGCCTTCCATCATTCCTTTTTTCTTGATTTCGAAGCCCTAGATTTTCTTTGAGGTTTTTCTTTTGTGCGAAATCGGAGGAGATGACGAAGGGGAAGAAGACGGCTTCGATGATGAAGCGCCTTAGGTCTTCCCGAGAGCAGAGAGGGGCTGTCTCGGGGTCTAGTTCATCGGGGAGTGATCAGGTGGAAGGGGAGGTCGTGAGGGAGGTTGTGGGTACGGTGGAGGTGCCGCCGGTGGGCATCGGCGCGGGTGAGGTTGGGGACTTGCCTTTGGGGGCTGCCCTGGAGGTTGGGAGTAGTATGATAGGATATACACGCAAGAGGAGGCATGGGGATCAACCGGTGGTGGTCGAGGAGGTGGTTTTGGGGGTCGGAGGACCGGTTGAGGGTGCAACCAAGGGAGTAGGGGCTGAGGGAGTTAGCGAAGATGTGAGGGCGTCGTTGGATGCCCTTGTTGGGATGTTGGATAGGGAGGCCACAGAGGCCAGGATTGAGGAGGAGGAAAGCAGGGCTATGGGGGCTTTTGCAGAGTTTATCTCCGGCGCGGTGGAGGGGACTGGAGAGGTTAGGGATGAGGCCGGGGAGGTCGAGGGTATGGGCACCGGGGCTGCAGAGGCCGGTGTTGGTGTTGAGGCTGAGGCCGAGGAGGCCGTGTTTGAGGAAGACGAGGAGAAGGGAGACGACGACAGGATGGACGATCCCGACGAGGCCGAGGTGGGCGCTCCTAGGTCCACACAGGCCATGGTATGTTCCTTGACCCCTTTTACTCTTAGCTTTTATTTGGTATATATGCATGTCTTTTGGTGGTATGAATAGGTTGTATATGTGCATTTTTTTAATAAGCATGCTTGATGTATAAGGTAACCACGGTGGGATAGCATGCTGATATGGGTTTGTTTCTAGGAGGGGGGGGGGCAATTTTTCATATATATATCCATGTTTGCTCTATTTTAGAAAGAAGTGAATGGTATGGCTAGTATGTTTGCATGCGATACTTTTCTATGTGTATATAATTTTTAAGGCGTGACTTCGTATGTGTTTGATCGTGGTAGAGCATGAGGGAGTGTATGCATACTTTTCATGGGTCCAAGTATTTTCTATATGCTTAGGTGTGTTTAGGGAAAGTATACAAGCATGATAGGCCGTGACGCAAGAGAGAGTAAGTGGTGACCACGGTAGGGTTTTGACATATTTTTGTTTGCATGCGTGATCATATGAGGAGTGTTTTGTGAATAATGGGAGGTGAACCTTTACGTGAGTGCTTTTGTATTTGATATGAGAATTTTAGTTTGCTAAGCATGATCTCTAAATGATTTTTAGGCTTTGAATTCTTACCTCTCGATCGCTCTTAAACTAACCCATCTCTTCTTCGTTTGTTTGCAGCGGCCGAATCGTATCCGGGCTTTATGGCACGGGACAATGAGGTGGTACGATGCCTTGGGGCAGGAGGAGAGGAGCTTAGTGGATGGACCGGGCTTCCGTTCCTTCTTTCTGATTGAGCCGTTCCATGTTCATCGCCCATATGTGGAGGCATTGGCGGAGAGATGGGACCTAGAGAGTTGTACGTTCATCCTCCCTACCGGTACCGTTATGCCGACTCTCGAGGACGTCCATCGGATCACCGGCCTTCCGGTCTTGGGGGAAGCGGTGATTGCGGCCACCCTTGCGGACTATAGGGGGCTGTTTCGAGAGTTGATAAGGGAATGAGAGTTCGTGGAGTGGGAGCGGACGCTGAACCGGATCCCTTTGGGGAGGCTTTCGGGGCAGTATGGCCTCGGTTCCTTTATAGAGTGCCAGAAGGGCGAAGCTGCAGCTAGTTTCGAGAGGAGGCGGGCGATGATCGAGGCGAGAGAGGCGGTCGCGTGCCCGCAGAGGGCACGGAGGGAGTTGAGGGCGTTCTTCCTTTACTTCTTCGGCCGAGTCCTCTTTTCGACGGCTTCTGATAAGGTTTCCTCGCATTCCCTTTTGCTAATGAGGGACCTGGAGGGCATGGGACGCTACACCTGGGGAGCGGCGATGCTCGCCCATCTCTTCGCGGAGCTCTCAAAGAAAGTCAAGAGGGCCGGGGGAAAGAACCTTGGCGGCTTCGCGCCATTTCTTCAGGTATGTGTAAGTGGTAAATGTCCTTTTCTTGGTTTAGCTCACTTTGATTATGATAATTTTCCTCTTGCTTTGCTAGATTTCGATTTCGGGTACGAGCACTTCGTCATTGATCGCCCGACTCTGGCACCGTTTGATCATGCCCTCCATTGGGCCATGAGATGGGAACCCCGGGGATCCTCTCGCTTGTACCGCCTCGCCCAATTCTGAGAGGCCTTCCGCGTCTTGTCAGAGAAAGAGGTATAAGTTTTTCTCTGAATTTCTTTGGCTTGTATTTGATTTTCTTTTTGACTAAGCGCTCTTCCTATCTTTTGATGCTTTTTAGATGACGTGGAGGCCTTATTCGGAGGAGGTTCCCGAGGCCCTGGCGTGAGACGTCTGGCTGATCTATTTTAATGAGGTCGTGTTTCATGCAATCAGCCGGGTCGTCCGCCAGCTTGGGTATCACCAATGGGTGCCCGATCCTCTGCCGCGGTGCTCCTCGATCCCGGTGGCTGGGATTCCTAGGGACACGAACCTCCCAAGGAATTATGCTATGTATGTGGCGGGATGGATGGGCCGAGGTGTCTTGGTGGAGCGTCGTCCTGAGGTGACTTCGAGTGACGAATACCTGGCTTGGTATCGACAGTAGTACGCGGGTATGCTCGGGACGATGGAGGAGGAGATCCCGGATGCTTACGTAAGTTGGAAACCCTTCTCCTTTTTCTCGTTCTCCTTTGCTTGAATATTTTCTGAATAGTGTTTTCTTTTGCAGGTTGAGTTGAATGAGATGGAGAAGAGGCTCAGGACTGCCAATGAGCACCTCCAAGCGCGGGCCAGGCAGATAGAGGCGCTGCGGGTACAATGGAGACGCTTGCAGGACCAGGTCCGGGTCCTCGAGGCTCAGGTGGATGCTCTGTTGAGAGCGAGAGCTGATGGTGCTTCCTCTTCTTCCGCCCCTCCTCCTTCCATGGTTTCCGAGCGAGAGCTCGAGCTGACGAGGGAGTTAGATGCGGCCCGAAGTGAATTGGCGGCCACACGGATGGAGCTGGGCCAGGCGAGGGGTAGGGCTTCTCGGGCTGAGGAGGAGATGGACCGGCTGAGGTCCATGATGGCTTTGAGAGAGGAGGGGTTCGTTGCTCTAGGCCGCGAGAGGGACTCCCTCCAGATGAGGGTGTCGGAGTTGGAGGCTTCAGTGGGTGTCCCTGTAGGTTTGATGGGGGACTTGGTTCGTTCTCTCCAGGCGGTCGGGGACAGGGACCGAGAGGCGCTCAGGGCATCGGAGGCGAGGGCACGGGAGTTGGAGGAGAGGTTGAGGGCTGCCGAGGATCGGGCTAGAGGGACAGAGAGTCACCTCCGACAGAGATTGGAGAGGAGAGATAGAGATATGCAGCAGGTCCATCTCTGGGAGGCAACTATGAGGGGGAAATTGGTTGGAGGGGGCTCTATGACCGAGGCGGACCTCGACCTTCTTCCGCTTGAGCCTGACCATTCTCTCTCGGCTTCCTTGGCTACCGGGGCCACCTTCAGTCGCGCTTCTCGTCCTTCGGCGTCTCGGAGTCATGGGATATATGTGAGGGCTGCGTCTTCGGTTCGAGAGACCCCTGCCATTCCTGATGCTCCAGTGGTTCAGTCCTCTCCTCAGTTGCCGCTCCCTTCTCAGCCAAGTCAGGACGTTCCTCATACTCAGCCTCCAGCAGACGACGATATGCCGAGGTATAGCTTCTTTACGTCTTGGTTTTAGGTAGAAGAATAGTATATATGCGAGGAATTCATGCTTTCCTTCTTTTGTTTTGACTCAGGTGATATTCTGGTGTGTGGCTCAAGACTTCGATGGAAGCTTCCGATGTATTTTTATCTATTTTGACTTCAGTACAATTTTCCCCTTCTTTCTTTGGTGTATGAACAAACATGGGTGTTTTTAATCTTAGTTTATTGGTTTTAGTTTGATCGTGTATGTGGAATAGTTTTTATGAGGTTGTATGGGTGGATGAAAGGATGAATGGGTGCATGGTTTGGTGTATGATTTTCGTTTTGGTTGTTGTTTGATTCGTAGTCATATTGTTTTTATGTATGCATGTGTGTCTACAGGTTTTGGGGGAAAATGTTTTTCATAGGTATCAAAGGAGTTGAAGAGTTGAAAAAGATGGGACTGATAGCAACAGAGAGGGTAGCAGGTGGGGGTCGGCTAGTGCAAACTAGCCGCCTAGTGAGGGGCGGCTAGTACTGTTTAGCCACCCCTTGACTGGGGTTTTCACCTAGATAAGAAGCGCAGGGGCGGCTAGTAGTGTCTAGCAGTCTGGTGAGGGGCGGCTATTCCAGTTTAGCCGCTCCTTGTCTGGGACAATTCTTCTGGTTCTGCTGCTCCTGCCTGTTGCTGCTGAAAGCCTTTGTGACCGTTTCGATTTTTGAGACCTATAAAAATATCCTTTCCATGGACCAAGTGTTAAATTTGTCCGTATTGTGCCCTTGCGCTGACTTTTGGGCCCTTTCTGCTTGAATTATCAAGGGCTACAATCCATCTTAAGGTAAATGGAAAGATAAGCGAAAAAAGTAAAGTGCGGGAAGTCATGCTTTAGTACGCAAGGGAGGAATTCGAAGTGCATGAGCGGAAAAAACTCTTAAGTATGTGTGAAAGTGGGTTAATTTCTTCTCAAGTATGTGCGGAAAGGCATAAAATGAGTGTAGATGGGGGTAATCTTAATATCGGTATGGGGGTCAATTTTAGCATTTCAAGAAAATCAGATGCCTAGGTGTTCTTGGAAAAGGAAAATGCGAACTTATGCGTAAGTATGAGTAGCATAAGTGGGCATTTTAATTCTTCAATGGTTTTTTACGTGAGAGGGCAATGTTCTCGACTTTCTTAAGTAAAAGATACCATCAAGTCCCTGTGGAGGAGCCCTTGTGGTCACCTATGTCCAAACCAGGGTTGTATTTGAAAGGCATAGGCTTTAGGTGTCGGTTTTTCTAGGTTCATGGTTCTCAAATGCTTGATCGTATTATTCTAAACATGCTGAAAAATTCATGAGTGTACCAGGAGTCAAGTTAAATAAACTTCCCTTGGATAGGCAAGTTTCTAAGTGAACTCAGGTGAGTGTGTGTAGTTGTAAACCTGGAAACGATCTACCTTTGGTCGAAATTTCGCCTTTCCCGGTAGACATAGTTCAATTTTGAATCCCATTGCGAAAATAAAAGGGCGGGAGAATGGGGTAAGAGAAATATCTTCCTTTCGGGTAATATTTTAGAATTGTCCCAGTCTATCATATATCCTACTTTCTAGGTCCCTCTGGCTTTCTTCTTTTTACCACTTCTTTATTTTGGGTGGAAAGTATAGTCCTCTGTTTGGACCCTGTACTAGTATAGCCATTTGTTTGGCCTATACTTCTGCGTAAAGGCGTGAAAGCCTGCTAAAATAGAGAGTTTAACCTGTTCACTTGGGGGTTATTTTTCTTTTGTTGGCCTCTCATTGCCTGATTTTTTTTTTTGGTTTGAGGGGGGGGGGGGCTCTTCTATTTTTCACCCTGATTCTTTTCATGCTTCTCCTCTAGAAGTGTTTGTATAGTGCCAGAGCCACTTTTGGGACATATGCTAGGTCTAGGTAACTCCTCTTTTGACCTAGGGTTAATACGAGTGGGGCGAAAATAAGGGATGTTTTGCTTTGGGGGTTTTAAATTGTCCCAGTCTACGGGGTATGCAATTTCTCTTCTTTCAGGTGAATCTAGTGCAGTCATACGTATGTGAATGAAGTGGCATGATTTGGCGGAGATGTGTTCAAATAGATACGAATTTATCTTTGAGAGTCTTATAATTCTATCATCAAGTACTAAACGCTGGAAATTGCAGGAAGAAAGAATAATAGTTTTCAAGTATTGAAAGCTATTCATGCATGGAATTTCTTTAGATAAAGTGCATTCCACGAACCTGAAACCTCGACTCCTTCGGCATCTACTAGGCGGTAGGCATTCCCATAATAGGCATGGGTGATCACATAGGGTCCCTCCCATGTGGGTTGCAACTTCCCTCTTGGGTGGGGCTGTCTTGATGGTATTATTTGCTTAAGTACTAATTCCCCGATTTCAAATTTTCTTTTTATTACCTTCTTTTCAAATGCCCTTGCCACCCTTCTTTGGTAGGCATGGGCATGGTCTGTCGCTCTTAATATTTTCTCGTCTTTTCTCTCTTTTGGTATTTTTGATATTTTATGTTTTCGAAAGTGTGGAGACAAATGCACAAAAAAGGGGGGCTGGGTTGGCGAATAGATATACTTTTGGAAAAAGAATGGAGATAAAGTTTGAAAAACGATCTTGTTTTTAGAAGGAAAGCATGGGAAGATAGTTCATAAAACAATTTTTGGCAGAAATCGTGGAAATACGGCTTTGTAAAACATTTTGTTTTGAAGAAGAGTGTGGAAGCGCGGATTTGGAAAACATTTTCATTTGTGAAGAAGAGTGTGAAAATGCAGTTTGCAAATATTTTCGTTGTTTGGTAAACAGGTAGAGAAAGTTTGGGAAAGTGCATTATTTTGTATGGAAATACGGTTTTGTAAAACTTTTGTTTTGAAGGAGAGTTTGGAAAACATGTTTTAGAAAAACATTTTTGTTTATTTTTAAAGAAGAGTGGAAATAAAGCTGAAAATAGATATGTTCAGAGTTGGGGAATGAGAGCTGATTAGCATGTATTTTTGGATTTTGGTTTCTTTTAGGAAAGCAGGTACACAAATATGTATAAGGTGATGGAAGCGAAAGCTGGTAAACAAATATTTTGATCTTTTTTATTTTTAGGAAAGCCGTAAACAAATATGTACAATGTGTTGAAAGCGAAAGCTGGTAAACAAATATTTTTAATTTTGGTATTTTTTTTTGGAAAAGGCTGTAAACAAATATGTACAGGGTGTTGAACGCTCACACGGGGGGATTGGTACCTGGTTCTTGGATTCGTATTGCTTCCTCGAGTCGGCTTCTTTTTGGCGGCCGGCTGATGTCTGGTGGAGGTCCCCTATTCCCGAACTCTTCCTACCTGAGCCTCTTCAAGGGCCTTCCTTGATGGAGCAGTTCTTCGTCGGTGGAGCCTGGCCGCCAACATGGAAGCACCTCTAGCCGGATGCGCATGGCACAGACGCTCCAATTCTGGGCCTGTGTCTCGTTAAAGCGTGCTTCTCCCCAGATGGATATCACTTTCCCGCGGTACGAGAAGCGAAGGCATTGGTGTCGGGTGGATGAGACGGCTTCGATGCTGTTGAGCCATGTCCTCCCAACAATCAGAGGGTGGGGTGATCGAATGTTCATTACCATGTAGTTGATGATGTTGGACACTGTGCCGATCTTTAGTGGGAGCGTGACCAGTCCGCAAGCGTTCTTGCGTGTGCTGTCGAAGGTGTAAATGAATTCGTCTGAGGGCTCCAATCTAGGAACCCTGCCTTCTAGCTTCTGGTAAGCGAAATATGTAAGAACGTTAGTTTCTGCTCCCGTATCGATGAGAATGTGCCGGAATTCCCTTCCTCCGAGTATGGCAGTGATTGCGAGGGGTGCAGAGCGCGCTCTGGCTTTTGCGACTTCATGGGGGAGGAAGGTGATCGAGTTGGGCTCCGTAAGATCGCTAGATGGATGCAGGGTCCTGGCCGCTTCTCTTGAGAGAAAGTTGTCGTTATAAGGGGACCCAGGTGGGCTACCACCTTCATCCTTGTTCCCCAGTCGCAGGGCTAGTGTGAACATATTATGTATTGCCCATTTGTTCTCATTCTCGTACTGGAGGCGTGCCTCTCCCCAGATTGTCAATACATTAATGAAGGGCAGTCGAAGGCATTGGTGCGAGGGGGAACAGATAGCTTGGATGCTATCCAACCATGGTCGTCCTAGCATCAATAGGTACCTTGTGTCGATGTCGACCACGAAGCAGACTACTTCACAGATGAGAGGGCCGACAGATAGCTCGAATGTTCCGGGGCCATGGAGAGTCTTCCCGGTATGGTTGAAAGCTTGAATAGTATGGTGGGCCGGTTGGACGGGAGGACGGCCTAGTCCTTGTATCTTTTGGTAGGTGGAGCATGTCATTATATTCATCCCTGACCCTGGGTCTACGAAGATGTTGTTTAGCCACAACATTTGAAGTCGTCCGCGGATGTGTAGGGGGTAGACCTGTAGTCTGGGATCCGGGAGGTCTTGGTCAGTGAATGATATGGTCATTGGGCGGCGGGGGCCATCGACAGTGTCGGTACTCTTGGAGGACACATTGTCGTCCAGATGCAGATCATCCGAAAGTACATTCCCCTCCCTTGGGTCCTTCGCTAGCTCCTTCGGGGATCTCCTCAAAGGGTTCTTCTTCGTCGTCTCCTCCCGGGTTTTCTAGTCCGCTTGTGTCGGACTCGATGTTGATGACCGCGGACAGGGCGAGAACTGCATCTTCTTCTTCGCCATAGAGTATGGCGAGGTCATGGTTGTCGAGGTTCTGCTGGAAGGGCTCGTTCTGCCCCTCCTCCTCGGATTCTTCGGATAGATTGTCATCGGTGACATCTTCTGAACTGCTTGATTGTGGTGACGGTTGTCTCCCTCTTCTGACCATGTTTACCATGTGGGCTCCAGATGTCGACGCTTGGTTGTGACCTGGCAATGGGTCAGTAAATATGCCAAGTGGCTTGGAGGCTCGAGAATTGCCCTGGTTTAAATGGCTTTTGATCATGGCCCAATCAAGGCGCCTGTCATCATTTAAATTGTGTGTGAAATGATTCAAGGGAATGAATGCGGTTATAAAGCAGTATATAAAGCGGTAAAGGATTGCGCAACGGTGTGCGGCTTACAAAGAAGTAAATGATGCTGCGATGCAAAGTAGAGGAGGATCTGATTCGAGGGGTGGGAAACTCTAACCTTCCTAAAGGGTTGATAGCATTCTAGCCAAGCTTGTAAAAGGGGATATGGGGTGGCTAGTCGGATCCAGCCGTCGGGTATGGGGCGGCTACTAGGGTTTAGCCATCCAGGGCCTGGGTTGATTTGGACAGAACTTCAGTAGGAAATGGGTTTGGTCTTGGATAGAGGCTAAGCTAGGTTTAGCCCAGGTTTCTAGAGGGTGGAATGAGTGGGTGTTTTGTGTAGGGAATGGGTATTTCTCTCACAAAAGGGGCTCTCTCTCCCTCTCTCTCTTGGGATTTCTAGTGGGGAAAGGGAATGGATTTGACTTGGTGGATGTGAATTGTGTGTTTGTTGATTGTGGATTATGTTTAAAGGCTTTGGACCTCCTCTATTTATAGTAAAAAAGAGGCAGGTGTATACCCGAGGGGTAAAAGAGTGGTTTGGTTAATAGTGTGTTTGATGAGACCCCTCATTAATTCTCTGGTTCTTCTGTCAGGATCAGGTGAAGGGCGGCTAGTTCTAACTAGCCGCCCAGGATGGGGCGGCTACTTCCTGGTAGCCGCCCCTATCATGACCTGCCAAACGTCCCATCTCTGACAAGCGGTGGCTTGGATCGGTTACTTGGGTTGATCCGGCCAAGGTAGGGCGGCTAAAGGTCATAACTCACCACAATGATCAGCATTTAATACCGCTTTACGCCCCATCCAGGGAAGCGGTTCAAGGTCGGCCAGGGGGGCGGCTAGTGCTAACTAGCTGCTTGGTATGGGGCGGCTAGTTAGGGCTAGCTGCCCCTTGCCAGGGACTTAGGGTTTTTTGGGGTTTAGAGTTTCTCTTAGGTGGGGGTTCCTGGTTTGGTCCCAGTTTTGGATTGAGGGTAGAGTTTAGGTCAGAGTTAGGTTTTAGGATTAGGGTTAGGGTTCTCGGTCAAGCTAGGGTTTAGGGTTAGGGTTAGGGTTTTCGGTCAGGCTAGGGTTTAGGTTTAGATCTGGGGTTTAGGGTTATGTCTGGGGTTTAGGGTTAGGGTTTCCAGTTTCCTGAACTTTTGGTTCTCTATTATATGTTCAAATGTGGGATATTTTCGGGTGATACTTGAAGTATTTCTGTCTTTCTGGACGGTCAAAATTGGGGTATTGGCCACCGGGGCCACAAAGGCCGTTGTTGGTGCTGAGGCTGAGGCCGAGGAGGCCGTGTTCGAGGAAGATGAGGAGGATGGGGATGACGACGGGATGGACGATCCTGACGAGGCCGAGGTGGACGCTCCTGGGTCCACACGAGCCGTGGTAATTCCTTGACTCCTTTTACTCTGGCTTTTTATTTGGTATATATGCATGTCTTTTGGTGGAATGAATTGGTGACTGGCGCATAATACTTGTATATGCGTGTTTTTAATAGGCATGCTTTTAAGTTAATCATGGTGGGATGTGTAAGCATGCTGTATGGGTTTGTATTTTGGAACGGGGGCAATTTTTCATATATATATATATCCATGTTTATTATATGCATATAAAGGAGAGAGGAATGATATGGTTGGTATACTTGCATGCGATACATTTTTGTGTGCATATAGTTTTTTGGATGTGACTTCGCTTGTGTTTGATCGTGGTAGAGCATGAGGGAGTATATGCATGTATTTCACGGGTCCTAGTGTTTTCCAAATGCTTATGTGAGTTTAAGGAAATTATATAAGCATGATAGACCGTGATGCAAGAAAGAGCGTAAGTGGTGACCACGGTGGGATTTTAATGCTTTTAGCATGTGTGATCATATGAAGAGTGTTTTGTAAATAATGGGAGGGGAACCTTTATGTGTTTTAAGCTTCTTATTTTCATGCTTTCGTCTTTGATTCAGTATATGGAAGTTCATTTTGCTAAGCATGATTTTCTAAACGAATCTTAGGCTTTGGATCCTCCCTACCGGCACCGTTATGCCGAACCTCGAGGATGTCCACCGGATTACTAGCCTTCCGGTTTTAGGGGAAGCGGTGATTGTGGAATGTGAGTTTGTGGAGCGGGAGCGGACGGTGAACCGGATCCCTTTAGGGAGGCTGTCGGGGCAGTATGGCCTCGGTTCCTTTACAGAGCGTCAAAAGGGCGAAGCTGCAGCCAGCTTCGAGAGGAGGCGGGCGATGATCAAGGCGAGAGAGGCAGCCGCGTGCCCACAGAGGGCACGGAGGGAGTTGAGGGCGTTCTTCCTTTATTTCTTCGGCCGGGTCCTCTTCTCGACGGCCTCTAATAAGGTTTCCTCTCATTCCCTTTTGCTGATGAGGGACCTGGAGGGCATGGGACGCTATGCTTGGGGAGCGGCGATGCTCGCCTATCTATTTGCGGAGCTCTCGAAGAAAGTCAAGAGGGCCGGGGGAAAAAACCTTGGAGGCTTCGCGCCATTTCTTCAGGTATGTGTAAGTGAGTGGTAGATGTCCTTTTCTTGGTTTAGTTCACTTTGATTATGATAATTTTTCTCTTGCTTTGCTAGATTTTTGGGTATGAGCATTTCGCCACTGATCGCCCGACTCTGGCGCCGTTTGATCACGCCCTCCCTTGGGCCATGAGATGGGAACCACGGGGATCTTCGCGCTTGTACCGCCTTGCCCAATTCTGAGAGGCCTTCCGTGTCTTGTCGGAGGAAGAGGTATAAGTTTTTCTTCAAATTTCTTTGGCTCGTATTTGTTTTTCTTTTGACTAAGTGCTCTTCCAATCTTTTGATGCTTTGTAGATGACGTGGAGGCCCTATACGGAGGAGGTTCCCGAGGACCTGGCGCGAGACGTCTGGTTGATCGACTTTAATGAGATCGTATTTCATGCGATCAGCCGGGTCGTCCGCCAGCTTGGGTATTACCAGTGGGTGCCCGATCCTCTGCCGCGGAGGCGCCCCTCGATCCCGGTGGCTGGGATCCCTCGGGACACGAACCTCCCGAGGAATTACGCTACGTATGTGGCGGGATGGATGGGCCAAGGTGTCTTGGTGGAGCGTCGTCCTGAGGTGACTTTGAGTGATGAATACCTGGTTTGGTATCGTCAGGAGTATGCGGGTATCCTTGGGATGATGGAGGAGGAGATCCCAGATGCCTACGTAAGTTGGAATCCCTTCTCTTCTTCCTCGTTCTCTTTCGTTTGAATATTCTCTGAGTGGTGTTTCTTTTGTAGGTTGAGTTGAATGAGATGGAGAAGAGGCTCAAGACCGCCAATGAGCACCTTTGAGCGCGGAGTGGGCAAATGGAGCACTTGAGGGCTCAGAGGCGCCGGCTACAGGATCAAGTCCGAGTTCTCAAGGCTCAGGTGGATGCTCTATCGAGAGCGAGGGCCGTTGGTGCCTCTTCTTCTTCCGCTCCTCCTCCTTCGATGGTTTCCGAGCAAGAGCTCGAGTTGACACGGTAGTTAGACACGGCCCGAAGCGAATTGACGGCCACACGGATGGAGCTGGGCCAGGTGAGGGGTAGGGCTTCGCGGCCTGAGGAGGAGACGGACCGGTTGAGGTCTATGATGGCAGCAAGAGAGGAGGAGTTCATTGTCCTGGGCCGCGAGAGGGACTCCCTACAGATGAGGGCGTCGGAGTTGGAGGCTTCGGCGAGTGTTCCTGGAGGTTTGATGGGGGACTCGCTTCGTTCTCTCTAGGCGGCCAGGGATAGGGATTGAGAGTGTTATATCTGTCACTTTTTAGCCTATGGGTAATCGTTGGGTCATTTCTGGCCATTTTTGAATTTTTCATTTTTCGATCGGAGCCGCTAAAATTTTGACTTTTAGCCAACTACTTGCTTGAGTACTCCAATTGGAAATCTGACTGCATATTATGGGTCCTGGTACTATTCTGTACTACCCATAAAAATTTCATTGAATTCCGGTAACGTTTGGAAAATTATGCAGTTCCGAATCGTATCCGGGTTTTCTTCGAAACTGATTGTTAAGTGGAATAGTGTTGGGATATTTTGGTGAGTATGGTGACCCTAGGTAACCTCACCCCCCTCTTGCTTAATGGTTAAGAAACCATTGGTCTTTTGGTGTGTGTGAGGGTGAGGTTAGGGTTATGTTCACCCCCACCTTTTCCCTTGTGTTCACCCCCCCAAAAGTGAGCATTTGAGCTCACTTTCTCTTGTGTGTTTGGTTGCGTGATTGCGCTGCGATTGCGATTACAAGAAGCCGCGTTTGCAATCGCGCATCCAAACAGTTTTGTAATCGCAGTTTTAAACCCAGCGATTGCAGGCAAATAGTGCCCAAAAACTGCGATTTTAAAAAGCTGAGAAAGTGAGCTTCCTGCGGAATCAGGTTTGCAATCGCAGATTCCTACAAAATCAATTTTGCAATCGCGCAACCAAACGCACCCGAACTCTCCCTCCCTCAACGTGGCTCTCCCTCTCCAGCCCCCCTTGTGTGTGTTTGTGTGTGTTTTATGATGAAAAACAAAGAGAAGAAGAAGATCAAGAAGGGTTAGAAGAATAGAAGGTGAGTGTTGTTGTTGTTGTTGTTGTTTCCCCCTCTTTGGCTCCCTCTCAAGCTCCCATTGCCCCCTGTTTTCAGCCATTGGAGGGCTATGGAGGGGCTGTGGAGGTGGTGGCGGTTGCGGCTGCTTTGGTGCGCCAAGAGCCCGAATGCATCACCCCTTTCTTTCCCCCTCCCTTGGTGAGCTTTCCTACCCTTATTTTCTTTAGTTTTTCATGTGTTAAGGGCTGCTTGAGAGTCATGCATGCTATGTATTTGGGTTTGGGTGTGTGAGAAGGCAGGGGAGGGGTTGGAAAGGGCTTGGGCGTGCGGGGCGGGTCTCTCCGCGCCCGTGCACGCGCAGACGCGCGCGCAGGAGGGCGCTAGCGCGCGCAGGAGGGTGCGCTGGCGGGGCGAGCGCGCGTAAGCGCAGACGCGCGGGCGTGCGCGCGGGGCTCGGGCTCGGGTGTGCTGGGCGCGCGAGTGCGCGCGGGAGCGCGGCTGGGGGCCTGGGCGCGCGCGGGCAGCACGTCTGGGCGCGTGGACGGGCGCGGGAGCGCGTGCACGCGTGCGTGCACGTGCGGGTGTGTGCGGGGGCCACGCGTGTGGCTGCCTGAGGGTTCGGGTAGGTGTCGGGGCGCTCAGATATGCGTGCGTACGCGCGTACTCGCATGCGTGTGAGCCCGTATGCGTGCATATCTAAGCCTTTGGCATTTTTGGGTAATTTAAGGTGTTTTATGTAGTTATACTCACCATTTTTGATGCCCTTGACGTGCAGATCTTGGCGAACGGATACGTAACGACCCGGGTTGCGGTGAGTGGGTCGATCCAACCCAGTCGGGAGGCGTCCGATGCACGTAGACGTGCATTGCCCTCCCCTGGGGCACCATAACGGCATATTAATCTTGTTGGCATGTATATGTTATTTGCCTGTTTAGCTAAGAATGCACCCATGCTATGATTAGATGTTGCATGCTAGGTTTTATACATCCATATATCATGCACAGGAGCCATACATGCCTAGATATCTGTCATATGTTAGTATAACCCCGACTTATGCATGTCCCCACTTAGTTAATTTGAATAACTTATATGATTGTGCATAGAACAGCATGCCTTAGATAATATGTACCTCGTTATTATATTATTACATGCTCCCATGGTTAATTTCTTAAATGTTATATTTAATTCCATTTTTCCTACTCGGGATTAAGGGACCTTGCGAAGTCATCATTGAGACCCGGGCTAGGGTACTTCGTGTTCCTTGTTTGGTTGTCGGGGTATCCTATATCGGGACCTCAAGGTGCCCTCCCAAGGGGTTCTTTCCCCTAGGTAGGGAATATCTGGAATAACCCTTCATTTAATTATACGTGTATATTTATTTATACCTGTTCGAGCCATGAATCTTGTCTAAATGAGTTTGGACAAGTGTATGACCTATTAGGGGGTCATACCATGGCCTAGTCATTTCGAATAATAGAATTTCCCCGCATCTGAGTTATGCGCCCTGGAGGGAATTCTTGAGAATTCGTTACCGTACCGGTGCGTAGTCACCGATGACGACAGATCCAAGGGGATCATATTCGTGAGTGTAGATTGGGTTCTTTCCTTCGTTGGATCCGGTAGGGACTTCCTGGTTGAGACAGCCGGCCTGACAGAGGGCTCCCATCCGTAGGTGCTGCCGATTTGTGAGGATGTGCTGATCGTGGGAGTATACCAGGTGTGGGCTTCCCTGGATAAGGGCTACCGGTGGACCAAGGGCGTAGAAACAATCTAAATTCCATCCAAGAGCCTATGTCACCCCGAGGAGGGGGTGAGGGTGAGGGTGTAGCGGGTCGGCGTTGGTTCGATCTGCGAGTTGTGCAATTTCCCAAAGCCTAGGTCATCCCTAAGGAGGGTGAGGGTGAGGGTATTGCTCCCTAAAGGTCCTATGTCACCCTGTGGGGGTGAGGGTGCGGGAGTGGTGGGCTCGGGTTGATACTCGACCCACCAGCTTAAGGAGTTGATTCCATCTGTTGGAACCAAAATTGCTTGAAATGATTAATATGAGTTGTGTTGCATGGATTGTCCCATTCACTGAGCGTGTGGCTCACCCCTCGAATATGTTTTTCTCCAGTTGACGCTGAGTCGGATCCAAGAGAAGAGCTCCCCTTGGCGCAGTACGAGTAGGAGACCCGCGTTCGCGTTGGATGTCTTGCGAGTGAGAGGCCATCAGCATTCCCTTTTCCTTGTATGTATTATACTTGTGCTTGTGCACGGTATGTGGACTGTTGTTGTCTTTTGTTGTGTATATTGGCTCCCACAGGACAGTTGATAGTGTACTCTAGTCTGTAAATATGTCTTTGAATTACAGACTTAGTCATTTGAGCTTCCGCTTTTTGTATATATTTGATGTCAGTTATTTGATTATTGCTTTAGTGTCGTTGATGTTGTGAAGTCCTTATTTGATCCCGTGTATGAATTGCTGATATCATTTATATATTTGCCATGTCTCGGGGACGGCCGCCCTGGGGCGTGACAGAGAGGCACTTCGATCGAGCGAAGACAGCTCCTGGCCGCTGAGGCGAGATCACAGGAGCTCAAGGAGAGGTTGAGGGCAGTGGAGACGTGTCTTCGAGGGAGGTTGGAACGTAGAGATAGAGACATTCAGCAGGTCCTCCTCTAGGAAGCCACCATGCGAGGGAAGTTGGTCGGCGGAGGGGTCATGACTGAGGCGGACTTCAACCTTCTTCCTCTTGAGCCTGAGCATTCCGTATCGGCTTCCCTGGCTACCCGGGCCACCTTCAGTCGCGCTTCTCGTCCCTCAGCGTCCAGGAGCCGTGGGATATACGCGAGGGCCGCATCTTCAGTTCGATAGACTCCTATTGCTCCTGATGCTACAGAGGTTCAGTCTTCTCATTAGCCGCTGCTCCCTTCTCAGCCAAGTCAAGATGTTCCTCCTACTCATCCTCTAGTAGACGACGATGTGCCGAGGTATAGCTTATTTGTGTCTTGGTTTTGGTGGAAGAATAATATATATGCAAGGAATTTATGCTTTTTTTCTTTTCTTTTTGACTCAGGTGATCATTTCAATGGTGTGTAGCTCAAGACTTTGATGGAAGCTTCTGATGGATCCTTATCTATTTTGACTTTAGTTTTAAGTATGTTTACCTTTCTTTTTCATGTACAATTTGCCCCTTCTCTTTATTTTTTTTGATGTATGGACAAACCTGGGTGTTTTTAATTTAGTTCTATTGGTGCTAATTCGGTCGCGTACGTGGAATGGTTTTATAAGGTTCTATGGGTGAATGAGATGGTTGTATGGTTTAGTTTCGGTATGTTTAGGATGGACATGTTTTTTTGAAATGTGGTTATTTTTGAAATGCGTTGGTGTGTGTCTTATGAATGTTTATGTATATGAAATGCGTGTATGTAAGTTTTGGAAAGAACTGATTTCAATAGGTAAAGAAGTGTTGAAGAGTTGATTGGATATGGACTGACATAGCTGAAATAGGTGCAGGCAGGGGGCGGCTAGTGTAAACTAGTTGCCCAGTGAGGGGCAGCTAGTTGTGTTCAGCCGCCCCCTGCCTGGGACACGTTTACCTGAAACAAAGGGCTGGGGTGGCTACAGTGTTCTAGCCGCCTGGTGAGGGGTGGCTAGTCGGGTTTAGCCGCCCCCTGCCCGGGGCAGTCTTTGGTTCTGCTACTCCTGTCTGCTATTGTTGAAAGTCCTTGTGAGTGTTTTCATCTTTGAGACCTATAAAAACATCCTTTCCATGGACCAAGTGTTAAATCTGTCCGGATTGTGCCCTTGCACTGACTTTCGAGCCCTTCTTGCTTGAATTGTCAAGGGCTACAATCCATCTTAAGGTAAATGGAAAGATAATGCGAGAAAGTAAAGTGCGGGAAACCGTGCTTTAGTATGCAAGGGAGGGATTCCAAGTGCGTGAGCGAAGAAAACTCTTAAGTATGTGTGAAAGTGGGATAATTTCTTCTCAAGCATGTGTGGAAGGGCATAAAATGAGTGTAGATGGGGGTAATCCTAATATTGGTACGGGGGGTCAATTTTAGTATTTCAAGAAAATCGGATGCCTAGGTGTTTTGAAAAAGAAAAATGCGAACTTATGCGTAAGTATGAGTGGCATAAGGGGGCATTTTAATTCTTCAATGGTTTTTACCATCGAGTCC
The DNA here is from genome assembly GCA_030737845.1 of Acorus calamus. Classification (NCBI taxonomy): domain Eukaryota; kingdom Viridiplantae; phylum Streptophyta; class Magnoliopsida; order Acorales; family Acoraceae; genus Acorus; species Acorus calamus. The sequence continues at coordinate 9,920,787 of CM060864.1, read as the reverse complement.
TTACGGAGGAGCCCTTGTGGTCACCTATGTCCAAACCAGGATTGTATTTGAAAGGCATAAGCCTTAGGTGTCGGTTTTTTTAGATTCATGGTTCTCAAATGCTTGATCGTATTAGTCTAAACATACTGAAAGATCCATGAGTGTACGAGGAGTCAAGTCAAATAAGCTTCTTTTGGATAGGCAAGTTTCTAAGTGAACTCATGTGAGTGTGTGCAGTTGTAAACCTGGAAATGATTTACCTTTGGTCGAAATTTCACCTTTTCCGGTAGACATAGTTCAATTTTGAATCTCATTGCGAAATAAAAAGGGAGGGGGAGAATGGGGTAAGAGTAATATCTTCCTTTTGGACAATATTTTAGAATTGTCCCAGTCTAGCATATGTCCTACTTTCTAGGTCCCTCTGGCTTTTTTCTTTTTATCACTTCTTTATTTTGGGTGGAAAGTACAGTCCTTTGTTTAGACTTGTACTAGTATAGTCATTTGTTTGGCATATACTTGTGTGTAAAGGCGTGAAAGCCTGCTAAAGTAGAGAGTTTAACCCGTTCACTTGGGTGTTATTTTTCTTTTGTTGGCCTCTCATTGGCGGATTTTTATTTATTTGAGGGGGGGGTGCTCTTCTGTTTTTCACCCCGATTCTTTTCATGCTTCCCCTGTAGAAGTGTCTGTATAGTGCCAGAGCCAGTTTTGGGACATATGCTAGGTCCAGGTAACTCCTCATTTTGACCTTGGGTTAATACGAGTGGGGCGGAAATAAGGGAGGTTTGCTTTGGGGTTTTAAATTGTCCCAGTCTACAAGGTAGGCAATTTCTCTTCTATCAGGTAAATCGATTGTCCCGTCATACGTGTGTGTAGAAAGCGGCATGATTTGGCGGAGATGTGTTCAAATAAATACGAGTTTATCTTTGAGAGTCTTATAATTCTATCATCAAGTACTAAACGCTGGAAATTGCAGGAAGAAAGAATAATAGTTCTCAAGTATTGAAAGCTATTCATGCATGAAATTTCTTTAGATAAAGTGCATTCCATGAACCTGAAACCTCGACTCCTTTGGCATCTACCAGGCGGTAGGCAGTCCAGGAATAGGCATGGGTGGTCACATAGGGTCCCTCCCATGTGGGCTGCAACATCCCTCTTGGGTGAGGTTGTCTTGATGGCATGATTTGCTTAAGTACTAACTCTCCGATTTCAAATTTTCTTTCTATCACCTTCTTTTCAAATGCCCTTGCCACCCTTCTTTGGTAGGCCTAGGGATGGTCTACCGCTCTTAATCTTTTCTCGTCTTTTCCTTTTCTCTCTTTTTGGTATTTTTTTGGTATTTTACGTTTTCGAAAGTGTGGAAACAGACGCATACTTATGGCTTTGAAATGGGCTTGTGTTGGTGAATAGATATATTTTTGTTTTGGAAAAAGAATGGACATAAAGTTTGGAAAACGATTTTATTTTTAGAAGGAAAGCATGGAAAGACAGTTCGTAAAACGTTTTTGGCAGAAATCATGGAAATACAGCTTTGTAAAACATTTTGTTTCGAAGAAGAGTGTGGAAACGCAGATTTGGAAAACATTTTTGTTTTGAAGAAGAGTGTGGAAATGTAGTTTGTGAATATTTTCATTGTTTGGAAAACATGCAAAGAAAGCTTGTAAAATAATTTCGTTGTTTAGAAAACATGTAAAGAAAGCTTGTAAAATATTTTCGTTGTTTGGAAAACTTGTAAAGAAAGTTTGGGAAAATGTTTTATTTTATTTGGAAAACATGTAAAGAAAGTTTGAAAACATTTTTTTTGCTTCAGAAGGAAAATACGGAAATAAAGCTGGGGAAATAGGTATGTTCAGGGTTGAGGAATGAGAGCTGATTAGCATATATTTTTGGATTTTGGTTTCTTTTAGGAAAGCGTGTAAACAAATATGTATAGGGTGATGAAAGCGAATGCTGGTAAACAAATATTTTGACTTTCAATTTTTAGAAAAGCTGTAAACAAATATGTACAGGGTGATGCAAGCGAAAACTGGTAAACAAATATTTTGATCTTTATGGATTTTTAGAAAAGCTGTAAACAAATATGTACAGGGTGATGAAATGGGGCTTACCCGGGGGGATCGGTACCTGGTTCTTGGACTCGTATTGCTTCCTCGAGTCGGCTTCTTTTTGGCGGCCGGCTGATGTCCGGTGGGGGTCCCCTATTCCTGAACTCTCCCTCCCTGGGCCTCTTCAAGGGTCTTCCTTGCTGGAGCAATTCTTCATCAGTGGAGCCTGGTTGCCAACATGCAAGCACCTCTAGCCGGATGCGCATGGCACAGATGCTCCAATTCCGTGCCCGTGCCTCGTTAAAGCGTGCTTCTCCCCAGATGGATATCACTCCCCCGCAGTACGGGAAGCGAAGGCATTGGTGTCGGGTGGATGAGACAGCTTCGATGCTGTTGAGCCATGTCCTCCCAACAATCAGAGGGTGGGGTGATCGAATGTTCATTACCATGCAGTTGACGATGGTGGAGACCGGGCCGATCTTCAGTGGGAGTGTGACCAGTCCGCAAGCGTTCTTGCGTGTGCTGTCGAAGGCGTAAATGAATTCGTCCGAGGGCTCCAATCTAGGAACCCTGCCTTCTAACTTCTGATAGGCGGAATATGTGAGAATGTTAGTTTCCGCTCCCGTGTCGATGAGGATGTGCCAGAATTCTCTTCCTCCGAGTATGGTAGTGATTGCGAGGGGTGCGGAGCGTGCTCCAGCTTTTGCAACTTCATGAGGGAGGAAGGTGATCGAGTTGGGCTCCGTAAGATCGCTTGATGGATGCAGGGTCCCGGCCGCTTCTTCCGAGGGATAGTCATCGTTATAAGGGGAACTAGGTGGGATACCATCTTCATTCTTGTTCCCCGATCGTAGGACTAGTGTGAACATATTGTGTATTGCCCAGTTGTTCTCATTCTCGTACTAGAGGTGTGTCTCTCCCCAGATTGTCAGTACATGACCCATGAAGGGCAGTCAGAGGCATTGGTGCCGGGGTAGGGGGGGAGCAGATAGCTTGGATGCTGTCCAACCACGGTCGTCCAAGCATCAATAGGTACCTTGTGTCGATGTCGGCCACGAAGCAGGCTACTTCACAGATGAGAGGGCTGACGGATAGCTCGAATGTTCCGGGGCCACGGAGAGTCTTCCCGGTATGGTTGAAAGCTTGAATAGTATGGTGGGCCGGTTGGACGGGAGGACGGCCTAGTCTGGGTATCTTCTGGTAGGTGGAGCACGTCATTATGTTCATTCCTGACCCTGGGTCCATGAAGATGTTGTTTAGCCACAACATTTGAAGTCGTCCGCGGATGTGTAGGGGGTAGACTCGCAGTGTGGAGTCCGGGAGGTCTTTGTCAGTGAATGATATGGTCATTGGGCGGCGGGGGCCATCGACAGTGTTGGTACTCTTGGCGGACCCGTTGTCGTCCGGATGCAGATCATCCAACGTACATTCCCCTCCCTCGAGTCCTTCGCTAGCTCGTTCGGGGATCTCCTCAAGGGTTCTTCTTCTTCGTCTCCTCCCGGGTTTTCTAGTCCGCTTTCGTCGGACTCGATGTTGATGACCGCGGGCAGGGCGAGAACTGCATCTTCTTCTTCGTCATAGAGTATGGCGAGGTCATGGTTGTCGAGGTTCAGCTGGAAGGGCTCGTTCTGCCCCTCCTCCTAGGATTCTTCGGATAGACTGCCATCAGTGACATCTTCTGAACTGCTTGGTTGTGGTGATGGTTGTCTCCCTCTCCTGACCATGTTTACAATGTGGGCTCCAGATGTGGACGTTTTGTTGTGACCTGACTTGTGACCTGATAATGGGTCAGTAAATATGCCAAGTGGCTTGGAGGCTCGAGAATTGCCCTGGTTTAAGTGGCTTTTGATCATGGCCCAATCAAGGCGTCTGTCATCATTCAAATCGTAAATAAAATCCCAGAAAATAACGCATTGTTCTACGGTATGACCATGCTGTTGGTGGTATTGACAGTAACGTAGTCTGCTGGCCCCGGGGAGTGGAGGCTTAGCAACTGGGAGGGAGATACTATTAGTGTCCATTAACACCCTAAAAATCCTAGTTAGTGTTTATGAGAGGAAAGGGTAAGAGTCTCTCTTTCCCACTCGTCTCTGATCATAGGATGTCGGAGGGGAGACCTCATTATAAGTATTTTGTGTGGGCTGCCTAGGATTTACGTTTTGGTTTCTTAGGAAGGTGGAATAGAAAGGGGTCCTAGGCTGGCCTTGTCTTGAAATTACAGGGCATTGGACCGGGGAACTTTGGATTACCGGGTTTTGTTGTGTCGGCACGGGGATGGGTACTGATCGAGCAGCGAAATTTTGGTTGATTGGCCGAGGCAGCGCATACCCAGATGAGCCGGATGTGTACTGTCTCGGAGCCGTTCCTCGATCAGGAACTCGTGCTCTATTTGGGTAGAGTGCCGATAATTGGGTAATCCCCTCTACCGTGGGGTTTGTGCCTTACGAGGCAGTTGTCCAACCCTATGGCTGATAGGTGGGGACTGGGTTTGGACTATTGGGGCTGCACAACAGGAAATCCTGTTGTGGCGGTCAATTAGAAGCTGATACGTAGTACAGTCCCCGTACGAAAGGCTCATACGAAGCTCTGGACTCAGGCTCTGTAACATCATGTCAATTTCTTGACATTCTGTGAGTTGCTCTCTACGGTTAAATCCAAAATAGAGGGGGTTCTGATCCTTTGGTAACCGTAGCGGCCTAAGAACTTCTCGCTTGCAACCGAGAAGTTCGACAAGTGATCTATAGGGAGGGTGGAGAACCATTGCAATGCTTCTCTTTCCAATGATTTTTGGAAGAGGAAGACTAGAAGAGGTTGATTATCTAGAAACGGTCGGGCGTCTAGATAAAAGGCAGTTAAATGAATGTCTGGGTCTCCACAGCCGTTGTACCGGCAGAACTTGGGGACTTTGAATCCCTCCGGTAGGTGCACTGACGGGATTTGTCTCAGGTTATGTAGAGACATGTGCTTGGGGGCTGAGGGACCAGTCTCGGAGAGGGTTCTCTGGATGGTTTCATCCAGTGTTTCTCCCCTGTGAGGGATGCCTAGCGGTCCCAGGTTTGGGGTGGCCTGGTAAGAGCCTGTGGTGGAAATGGTTGGGAATATTGGATTCGCGGGGGAGAGGGGGGTGAATGAAAAAATGCTCGGATTGACCGAGTGGCCGGGTGTGGACGGGGTTTTGGGAATGGCTTTGGGGGTTTCGACAGGGGCCTCCTGTCTCAAGGTCTTGACATGACGGTAGTCAGCGAGGTCATGAAACTTGTCCTCTACAAATTGGTACCCTAGACTGGCCATCTTTTCCTCTAGATGGGTCAGGATTTGCGTGTGTCACGCCCCAGGGCGGCCGTCCCCGAGACGTGGCAATAATATAATATCAGCTATCATAAACAAGAGGTCAACAACGACTCCAATAAACAATACACAAGGCTAATGAAGCAATGATAACCGATAATACAACTGAAAAGCGGAAGCATAAACTATCAATAAGTCTGTAAACCAAAAATATTATTACAGACTCGAATACACAATCACTGTCCTGTGAGAGCCAAGTCTAGCCAATAAAATACAACAAGTGCCACACGCACGAATTACCAATACACAAGACTTTAGGACTGCTGACAGCCTCGAACTCGCCAATCCGCCGGACAGAACGTTTCCACGCACGCAAGACCACGCCATAGGAAAACTCCAGCTCCACGCCCAACAACGCCCCTGTAAAAGAAACAGTACGCGAGGGGTGAGCTACAAGCTCAGTGAGTGGTCGGAAATCGAACACCACTATAACAATTTAATGTTAAGGCAATTTCCTTTCAAGGAAAGACATGGGTTGAAACCCAATGGATAATAGGGTCACACGGCGGTGCAACCCGTCTCACCCACACCCTCACTCCCGAAGGGAGACTCTTGGGACTCTTGGGGAGAGACCATACCGTTTGTCAAGGAGACGCGGAATTACTGGTCTAAACAACACTATTGTGATCATCTACATAGATATAGTTGTTATCGATATCTCTCAACATCGATACTTAACCAGACCCAACCAATATGGGAACGGGTGAACAAACCAATGGGTCACGTAGCGACGTGACTTAACACATTCATCGCCCCGACCCTGAAGGGGAGCTCCAAAGAGACCCGGGGACAAACGAGGGTTAACCATAACACCACGTGTTACTGGTTAACGAGACACAACGCATCCATCTGCTACGAGGTAGAGATATACTTCGATACCTCAAGCGTCAGAAGTAACAAACCCAGAGTATACTCGATGGGTATTTGGGTCACGTGGCGACGTGACAACAACTCATCCTCACCCTAGCCCCCGGAGGGGTGACTAGGGACTTTTGAAACGAACTCAGTTGCTCTACACCCATCGTCATCCGGTAGCCCTCTCCCGGGGAGCCTCTACCTGGTAGCCTCTCCATGACCGCTATCTCTACCATATGGGCGCACCAATAGGTGTCATAAATACGTCTGGGAGCACCCCACAGGACAACTACGAGCCGGGCAGCTTCAACACGGATCCGACGAAGGGGAGAACGACTTGAAGCCCGAAATATCACTTGGTAGCTCTCTCCCGTGCAGCCTCTACCTGTCGGCCTTCCACGATCAGTACATTCCCTAGATGTGTACCGCGGTACGCATCGGTAGCACCTACAAGTGGTGGCACCCTACAGGACAGCTTCTATGTCGGGTAGCTTCGACTCATGACGATGTCAGGAGGAAGCACCTTGCGTTCGCAATGCGAACCCTATGGGAAAGCCAACTACCCTTGGTACTTACACACATATATCGATGATATCGAATACTCTTGTATTCCCACACGGAGGCGTCACTCGAACGCGAGGATTATCTCTACACTCGTGTAGAAAAGCCAGGGGCATAACCCAATAGGCGGTTCAGACACACGCCTGGCACGGGTAGGCCCAAGTTACTACCGTAGCTATCGGTTTAACAAAATCGAGGCCTCGATGAATTCTTCAGAATTCGATACGAATGCATCACTCGGATGCAAGGGTGATTACATCGCTAGCGCTTTAACTAATAGGGTACGACCCGACCGCGGGTCATACCCTTGCCTATTACAGATAGGCCAAATTAGTTAACATACACACATATATATATAACTATAGGGGTACTCCCTAACATGGATTTACATCATAAACAACAAATCATACCATATGCATACAAGGTATGACCCACTTAAACATGCTTATAAGGCCGTTAATCATACAATCACTCAAAATATATCATAGCATTCGTTGGTTATCACCAACTTAGGAGGAAAGGGTCAAGCGCGATCTCGCGCACTAACTGGTGCATGCCAATATTCTCGAGCGAACCTGAGTCTAGTAGGAACCACATATACTTACTCAGTTTACGCCAAGAGGGAGGGTAAGAGAGAGGGAAAATCTCATCCTCTCAGGAAGCTGGTCATAGCTTTGCCCCAACAGATGGGTGCAACAACTATACCATTCCTCCAGTCTAATCGTAAGGGAATATTAGTACGCATCCGGTTATTAACCCAAGGTTTAACATGCTAGGTATTACTCATATAAAGGAGGAGTATTAAAATACTACCTAAGGCATGCATATTCTATACATCCATAACTCATTCAAAATACATACCCGAAACACAAGGGGCGCATGAAAACACATTTATACAAACATGAACACATACTTATGCAAGTATAGGGTAGAATAGGGGTTCTACGCAATACACGAGCTATACAGCTCTAACATGCAAATATCTAGCATATTTAGGGGTTAAGATGCCCCAAGGATGCGCAATGCACAACTGCGTGCATCGAGCGCTCCCGGAAGGGTTGGAATCGGACCACTCACCGATACCCGGTTTGATGCGCGTCGAGTGGCAGAACGCGAACAAGGCGAGCGGGGCAGCACGCACGTGGAACAGCACGCATGCGGGGCAGGCGGGACAGCACGCACGCACGGGGCATCACCCGGGGTGCGCAGGCAAGGCAGGGCATGCTGGGCAGGCCGCCGGGCACGCTGGGAACGGGCGCCGGGCACGCTGCCGGGCATGCTGGGAACAGGTGCCGAGAACGCTGGGAACAGGAGCTGGGAACGTCGCAGGACGCGCTGGGTAGAGTCGCTGGGCGCGCTGGGAACAGGCGCTGGGAACGCTGCCGGACGCGCTGGGCAGAGTCGCTGGGCGCGCTGGGAACAGGCGCTGGGAACGCTGCCGGACGCGCTGGGCAGAGTCGCTGGGGCACAATTGCTAGTGCTGCCAGAGCAGCAGGTGCTGGGAAAACTGGCAGAGGTGCTGGGACTGGCAGGGCACAGGTGCTGGGGCTGCTGGGCACAGATGCTGGGGCTGCTGGGCACCAGTGCTGGGGCTGCTGGGCACAGGTGCTGGTGCTGCTGGCAGGGCACAGGCAGCACACACAGGGCAGCACACACCCGGGTACGCCGACACCCCTACTCCCATGCAACTAAGCACACACATACACCACACAAACATAATTACAAACACTTGGCATGCACCACCTCCCAACACACCCAATGTGCCAACAAACTATAAAAAGAAGAGGGAAAAGCCTACCAAGAGAGGGGGAGGGAAGGGGGAGGTGTGGGGGCTCACAAGCACGCCCACGACCACCTCAACCGCCACCACCACAACCACCATCTCAGCCTCCACATCTCTTCTTCATGCTGAACCAGAGGGGAGGGGGAGTTAAAGGAGGAGAGGATGGAGAAGGAAAAGAAACAACAACACTTACACATCTTCTTTTCTCCATTTGAGCTCCTCCCCCACCATCACCACCATTTCCCCCACCCAAAACACACCCAAAAAGGGGCTGAACCAGAGCAAAAGAGGGAAAAAGTGGCCAAGGTCGTAACATTTTGGGGGGTTAAATAGGCAAGGTCGGACTGAATGACCAAGTCGTCCTCGGACTTAAAACCTCTGCGCAGCCTTCACTTAAACGGCCATAACTTCCTCAATACAGCTCAGAATTGCACGATTCCAGTGGCATTTGAAAGATAAGACGATTATCTACAACTTTCATGTTTACACCAAGATCAAATAACCTCTCCAGCTATTCCGAAATCTAGGCTAAACATCTTACAGGGCTGCTGCCTGGATTTCTCAACTTCGGGGTATACATGGAAAAATACCCATAACTTTTAATATACGAATCCAGTTGATCCAATTCCACTTCTATATGGAAGCTATCTCCAAACTTAACATCTCATAATAATATCGGATTTTTATCTCTTCATCTTGGATTTTAACAAAATCAAATCCGAATGCCAATCCAAAACTGCATAATTCCAAAAACATTATCGGAATTAAACGAAAATTTTATGGGCAGTACAAAACAATACCAGGACCCATAATATGCAGTTAGATCTTCAATTAGAGTCCTCCAGTCCCAGCAGGTAGCTAAAAACCAAAATTTTAGCGACTCCGATCGAAAATAGGACTCTAAATGACACAGGCCTAACATTCTCCCCCCCTTAGGAAATTTAGTCCTCGAAATTTAAGGAAACCCAAAGGGAAGACCGAACGTAGAGTGTCACCCATAGAGCCCATTGGCTCCCAAGTGGTCCGCGCACCAAACTGGTGCTACCACGCACTTTAGCCGAAGGAACGGTCTTGGTGCGGAGCCTCTTCTCGCATTGGTCCATGTTCTCGATCAACTGCTTCGCGAACGACAAATCCAGCGCGAGGATGAGCCGCTCGAACGGAATGACATGAGCAGGATCGTGGACATAATGTCTCAGCTATGTGACATTGGATGACGTCACAGGCACGAGTCAGCCACGGGGGCAAGGCTTCATGACAGCCACCTCCCCTAATCCACTCAAGGACGAAACCGGTCCGATGGAAAGCCGACTCACACGCCCGAACGTCGAAACAAGGATGCCCTTAAACCGGGACACCTATCAACTTGATCGCCAACCCGAAGGTAAATTCCTGGCGACGATGACCTGCGTAGCCCTTCCGACGGTTCTGGGTGGTGCAGAGGCACGCACGAACCATCTCGGCCACCGCAAGGTCAATAAAATAACTTGCGGCCACTCCAACTAGTGCTCTACAACCGTCCCAACACAAGGGAGGTATAAAACCGCGCCCGTAGAGTGCCTCTTCCATTTCATCTGGGTGCTCAAATGGCAGTCGTTACACAGGCAGACCCCTTCCTAGAGGGTGGTGCCTCTCTCAATTGCCCCAAGTCGAGCACGCAGGCAAAATAGCATGTCCTCCAGGCCTAAATCGTCCTCTTGCCTGGCTGTCCATCAGCAATGAAACGCTATACTTAAATGAAGGCTCGCGACAAAGCCTACCAAAGGCTGTGCAAGCACCTCAAAGTAACACACGCGTCTCGATCCGAAATAGCGCCGACCGGAGTGCCATGAAGACGAACAATCGCGAAGGCTCAAACCCGCGTCGAAGCGTCCAGAGACTCAGTTAGTTGGATAGGGAGGAAGGTGCGGACTTAGTCAATCGGTCAACGATCACCTAGACGGCGTCGCGACCCGAACATAACTTTAACGAGCCCGCAACGAGATTCGTGATAACTCACTCCCACGTCCACTGAGGAATCTTGATGGACGAACGCATTCCATCGCGACGATCCACAACTTCGCCTGAGGGCATGCCAACCAACATCCTCAACGAGGCTACCTCAGAACAGCCACGGAGGTCCAATAACATATTCGAGATCATTGTAGGCATCTGGCGCATTCGTCTACCCCGACGGCAGTACACAAAATTCGTAGTGCCTGAAACGGTCACGAAAGGCCAACTAAAGAATGCCAACTCCCGGATCTCCAAATAGGGTACCCTGCGCGAAGATCGATCAACAGAAAGACACTGGCTCCCAAAGCTGGTCTAAACAGATCATCAATTCGCGACAAGGGGTACATGATCTTCAACCCCAAAGGGGAGATCAAAATAATTCCTTGGGCGATTAAGTCCAAATTCTGCTCCTTGAGCATGGCTGACGCTCATGATGACCCTTACACGCTGGGTAAGCCGCTCGACCGCACTTAATCCGCAAGACACGCAATAGGAGGTCGTCGATTCCCGACAACGCCTAAGCGACGTCATCTACCTGATATGACGGTTGAGTCCTATCACGAACGCTAGCATCGCGTCTCCTCATTTACGACCCATGTGGGGCAAAACGCGACAGTACCGCGAACTGTGCTTCACATGCCGTCACCGATAGGTCGCCCAACTATACTCATTGGAACTCCAGCATCATGCACTCAATGGGCAGATTCATCTCGGGGAGTCTGAACTCTCGACGTCATCCAGTAGCACTCCGCCGGTGTGGTCTCTACCTGGTAGCCTCCCATGTCCACTATCTCTGCTATATGGGCACACCAACAAGCGTCGTGGATAGTCCCAGGGAGCACCTCACAGGACTCTGACCTCTACCGGACCGCTACAACGCACGATGATATATCGAAGCGACTCCGGATATGGCTATGGAACCCTAGTCCATAAGCTATCGCCCACTAAGCTGCAAAAGGACGCATTCAATCCCGATCGTATGCTTCACCACTCGCTCTCGCACCTTCCAAGTGAGGAAAAATCCATCATCAATTTGATGCTTCAATGGTATTCCTTAGCTGGGAAAAGAACCTTGGGAGGGCCCCATGAGGTCCCGATATAGGATATCCCGACAACCAAACAAGGAACACGGAGTACCCTAGCCCGGGTCTCAACGCTGACCCTGCAAGGCCCCTTATCCTGAGTAGGAAGACTGAAAGAAGACATCACTCCTTAATGAGCAACACACCACATCCTCAACACTTGAAACTGGCGCATCACGCGAACTCCATGGTTAATAGCAATAACGATGTCCGGGAACGAAGCTCCATAGTCGAGACGCGATCCAACCTTAGAAATTTCAACGATCCATCAAAACGACACAACTGGGCTGGAAACTCCTTCCCAAGCCTTAGTCCCACAACAAGGAACCCAACACTGACCCTGATCAGTCGACCAAGTCGACAACTTAAGGGGAGTCCAGGGGTGGCCACGTCCACGTCCACGGATGCGAGGAGGCATGTCAGCAACCTAAGAAAACTTCTAAACCAGAGTACTCGGATAACAATCCTACGACTCATCTATATGACTCGACTTAGGCTCTGACAGGACCAGGCTCTGATACCAACTTTTGTCACGCCCCAGGGCGGCCGTCCCCGAGACGTGGCAATAATATAATATCAGCTATCATAAACAAGAGGTCAACAACGACTCCAATAAACAATACACAAGGCTAATGAAGCAATGATAACTGATAATACAACTGAAAAGCGGAAGCATAAACTATCAATAAGTCTGTAAACCAAAAATATTATTACAGACTCGAATACACAATCACTGTCCTGTGAGAGCCAAGTCTAGCCAATAAAATACAACAAGTGCCACACGCACGAATTACCAATACACAAGACTCTAGGACTGCTGACAGCCTCGCACTCGCCAATCCGCCGGACAGAACGTTTCCACGCACGCAAGACCACGCCATAGGAAAACTCCAGCTCCACGCCCAACAACGCCCCTGTAAAAGAAACAGTACGCGAGGGGTGAGCTACAAGCTCAGTGAGTGGTCGGAAACCGAACACCACTATAACAATTTAATGTTAAGGCAATTTCCTTTCAAGGAAAGACATGGGTTGAAACCCAATGGATAATAGGGTCACACGGCGGTGCAACCCGTCTCACCCACACCCTCACTCCCGAAGGGAGACTCTTGGGACTCTTGGGGAGAGACCATACCGTTTGTCAAGGAGACGCGGAATTACTGGTCTAAACAACACTATTGTGATCATCTACATAGAGATAGTTGTTATCGATATCTCTCAACATCGATACTTAACCAGACCCAACCAATATGGGAACGGGTGAACAAACCAATGGGTCACGTAGCGACGTGACTTAACACATTCATCGCCCCGACCCTGAAGGGGAGCTCCAAAGAGACCCGGGGACAAACGAGGGTTAACCATAACACCACGTGTTACTGGTTAACGAGACACAACGCATCCATCTGCTACGAGGTAGAGATATACTTCGATACCTCAAGCGTCAGAAGTAACAAACCCAGAGTATACTCGATGGGTATTTGGGTCACGTGGCGACGTGACAACAACTCATCCTCACCCTAGCCCCCGGAGGGGTGACTAGGGACTTTTGAAACGAACTCAGTTGCTCTACACCCATCGTCATCCGGTAGCCCTCTCCCGGGGAGCCTCTACCTGGTAGCCTCTCCATGACCGCTATCTCTACCATATGGGCGCACCAATAGGTGTCATAAATACGTCTGGGAGCACCCCACAGGACAACTACGAGCCGGGCAGCTTCAACACGGATCCGACGAAGGGGAGAACGACTTGAAGCCCGAAATATCACTTGGTAGCTCTCTCCCGTGCAGCCTCTACCTGTCGGCCTTCCACGATCAGTACATTCCCTAGATGTGTACCGCGGTACGCATCGGTAGCACCTACAAGTGGTGGCACCCTACAGGACAGCTTCTATGTCGGGTAGCTTCGACTCATGACGATGTCAGGAGGAAGCACCTTGCGTTCGCAATGCGAACCCTATGGGAAAGCCAACTACCCTTGGTACTTACACACATATATCGATGATATCGAATACTCTTGTATTCCCACACGGAGGCGTCACTCGAACGCGAGGACTATCTCTACACTCGTGTAGAAAAGCCAGGGGCATAACCCAATAGGCGGTTCAGACACACGCCTGGCACGGGTAGGCCCAAGTTACTACCGTAGCTATCGGTTTAACAAAATCGAGGCCTCGATGAATTCTTCAGAATTCGATACGAATGCATCACTCGGATGCAAGGGTGATTACATCGCTAGCGCTTTAACTAATAGGGTACGACCCGACCGCGGGTCATACCCTTGCCTATTACAGATAGGCCAAATTAGTTAACATACACACATATATATATAACTATAGGGGTACTCCCTAACATGGATTTACATCATAAACAACAAATCATACCATATGCATACAAGGTATGACCCACTTAAACATGCTTATAAGGCCGTTAATCATACAATCACTCAAAATATATCATAGCATTCGTTGGTTATCACCAACTTAGGAGGAAAGGGTCAAGCGCGATCTCGCGCACTAACTGGTGCATGCCAATATTCTCGAGCGAACCTGAGTCTAGTAGGAACCACATATACTTACTCAGTTTACGCCAAGAGGGAGGGTAAGAGAGAGGGAAAATCTCATCCTCTCAGGAAGCTGGTCATAGCTTTGCCCCAACAGATGGGTGCAACAACTATACCATTCCTCCAGTCTAATCGTAAGGGAATATTAGTACGCATCCGGTTATTAACCCAAGGTTTAACATGCTAGGTATTACTCATATAAAGGAGGAGTATTAAAATACTACCTAAGGCATGCATATTCTATACATCCATAACTCATTCAAAATACATACCCGAAACACAAGGGGCGCATGAAAACACATTTATACAAACATGAACACATACTTATGCAAGTATAGGGTAGAATAGGGGTTCTACGCAATACACGAGCTATACAGCTCTAACATGCAAATATCTAGCATATTTAGGGGTTAAGATGCCCCAAGGATGCGCAATGCACAACTGCGTGCATCGAGCGCTCCCGGAAGGGTTGGAATCGGACCACTCACCGATACCCGGTTTGATGCGCGTCGAGTGGCAGAACGCGAACAAGGCGAGCGGGGCAGCACGCACGTGGAACAGCACGCATGCGGGGCAGGCGGGACAGCACGCACGCACGGGGCATCACCCGGGGTGCGCAGGCAAGGCAGGGCATGCTGGGCAGGCCGCCGGGCACGCTGGGAACGGGCGCCGGGCACGCTGCCGGGCATGCTGGGAACAGGTGCCGAGAACGCTGGGAACAGGAGCTGGGAACGTCGCAGGACGCGCTGGGTAGAGTCGCTGGGCGCGCTGGGAACAGGCGCTGGGAACGCTGCCGGACGCGCTGGGCAGAGTCGCTGGGCGCGCTGGGAACAGGCGCTGGGAACGCTGCCGGACGCGCTGGGCAGAGTCGCTGGGGCACAATTGCTAGTGCTGCCAGAGCAGCAGGTGCTGGGAAAACTGGCAGAGGTGCTGGGACTGGCAGGGCACAGGTGCTGGGGCTGCTGGGCACAGATGCTGGGGCTGCTGGGCACCAGTGCTGGGGCTGCTGGGCACAGGTGCTGGTGCTGCTGGCAGGGCACAGGCAGCACACACAGGGCAGCACACACCCGGGTACGCCGACACCCCTACTCCCATGCAACTAAGCACACACATACACCACACAAACATAATTACAAACACTTGGCATGCACCACCTCCCAACACACCCAATGTGCCAACAAACTATAAAAAGAAGAGGGAAAAGCCTACCAAGAGAGGGGGAGGGAAGGGGGAGGTGTGGGGGCTCACAAGCACGCCCACGACCACCTCAACCGCCACCACCACAACCACCATCTCAGCCTCCACATCTCTTCTTCATGCTGAACCAGAGGGGAGGGGGAGTTAAAGGAGGAGAGGATGGAGAAGGAAAAGAAACAACAACACTTACACATCTTCTTTTCTCCATTTGAGCTCCTCCCCCACCATCACCACCATTTCCCCCACCCAAAACACACCCAAAAAGGGGCTGAACCAGAGCAAAAGAGGGAAAAAGTGGCCAAGGTCGTAACATTTTGGGGGGTTAAATAGGCAAGGTCGGACTGAATGACCAAGTCGTCCTCGGACTTAAAACCTCTGCGCAGCCTTCACTTAAACGGCCATAACTTCCTCAATACAGCTCAGAATTGCACGATTCCAGTGGCATTTGAAAGATAAGACGATTATCTACAACTTTCATGTTTACACCAAGATCAAATAACCTCTCCAGCTATTCCGAAATCTAGGCTAAACATCTTATAGGGCTGCTGCCTGGATTTCTCAACTTCGGGGTATACATGGAAAAATACCCATAACTTTTAATATACGAATCCAGTTGATCCAATTCCACTTCTATATGGAAGCTATCTCCAAACTTAACATCTCATAATAATATCGGATTTTTATCTCTTCATCTTGGATTTTAACAAAATCAAATCCGAATGCCAATCCAAAACTGCATAATTCCAAAAACATTATCGGAATTAAACGAAAATTTTATGGGCAGTACAAAACAATACCAGGACCCATAATATGCAGTTAGATCTTCAATTAGAGTCCTCCAGTCCCAGCAGGTAGCTAAAAACCAAAATTTTAGCGACTCCGATCGAAAATAGGACTCTAAATGACACAGGCCTAACAGCGTGGCCTGACCCTCTTGGTGGATTCTCTCCTCTAGTATCTCCTCCTCTATACGGGATTCCATGATGTGTGTGAAATGATTCAAGGGAATGAATGCAAATATAAAGCAGTAAATAAAGCGGTAAAGGATTGCGCAGCGGTGTGCGGCTTACAAAGCAGTAAAGGATCGCGCAGCGGTGTGCGGCTTACAAAGCAGTAAATAATGCTGCGATGCAAAATAGAGGAGGATCTAATTCAAGGGGTGGGAAACTCTAACCTTCCTAGAGGGTTGATAGCATTCTAGTCAAGATTGTAAAAGGGGGCAGAAGAGGATTACCTTTTGTTGTTTTTCACGAGGGAGGTCCCACCGTGATCGCCAGATTTGTCGGTGTCAGATTCCGTTGGGTGTTGGAAAAATCCGATGGGGGGTGCTGTGGTGCGTGTGTGGGGGTTCTTTGGGGATTCTGCTCGGATGCGTACCCTGGCGGGCTCGGTCGGATTGTCATCTCGGAAGGGTGGTGTCGTTCCTGGTTGAGGCGCCTGACAGCGGCTCAAGAGGATTCCAGGGTTTGTGTGATCGCCACCTGCTTTTTCTAAAAGTAGGAAAAGGTTGGGTTGGATTTGATCGTCTACGTGGGGAGTTTGTGGGGTCTCCGCTTTGAGACACGGATATACCGTACACAGAGGTGAAAAATAGGTAATCCTATTCTGCTTCCGGGGCTTGACTAAAGGAGTCTTGGGACAAAGGGGCGCAAGTGGGGTGTGGATATGGGGCGGCTAGTGGGATCCATCCGTCAAGTATGAGGCGGCTACTAGGGTTTAGCCGTCCGGGGACTGGGTTGGTTTGAGCAGAACTTCGGTAGGAAATGGGTTTGGTCTTGGACAGAGGCTAAGCTAGGTTTAGCCCGGGTTTCTGGAGGGTGGAATGAGAGGGTGTTTTTGTGTAGGGAATGGATTTTTCTCTCGCAAAAGGGGCTCTCTTTCTCTCTCTAGGTATTTCTAGTGGGGGAAGGGAATGGTCAATTGATATCAAGTGGATTGGAAATTGGTGGATGTGAATTGTGGATGATGTTTAATGGCTTGGGACATAAAAAAGTGGCAGGGGAATATCCACGGGGTAAAAGATTGGCTTGGTTAATAGTGTGTTTCATTAGACCCCTCATAAATTCTCTGGTTCTTCTGTCAGGACCAGGTGAAGGGCGGCTAGTCCTAACTGGCCGCCCAATATGGGGCAGCTACTTTCAGTTAGCCACCCCCATCATAACCTGCCAAACGTCCCATCTCAGACAAGCGGTGGCTTGGGTCGGCTAAAGGTCACAACCCGCCGCAATGATCAGCATTTAATGCTGCTTTATGTCCCATCCAGGGAAGCGGTCCAGGGTCGGCTAGGGGGCGGCTAGTTAGGGCTAGCCGCCCCTTGCTCACCCCTTTATTGCTTTTAAGCCGCACATAGCTGCGCACCCTTTTACTGCTTTAAGTCGCACACACTTTACTGCTTTATTTACTGCTTTACATATGCATTAATCTATTCCTATGTTATTTCCATATTCGCAACATGGAAACCTACACCCAAGACAAAACCATAGAGGAGAGAGATTACCAAGAGGGTCAGATCACAAAGTTTCTTAGCCATCTAGAGAAAAGGATGGCTAGCCTAGGCTACCAAACAGTGGAGGACATGTTCCATGACCTCATTGATTACCACCGAGTCAAGATCTTGAGATAGAAAATCCCTGTCGAAACCCCCAAGACTACTCCCAAAACCCTGTCCACACCCAGCTGCTCTGTCAATCCGAGCAACTTTTTGTTCACCTCCCTTTCCCTAACAAATCCAATATTCCTGACCGTTTCTACCCAAGACCCTTACCAGTCCACCCTCAACCCAGGACTGCTTAACAGCCCTCCTCGGGGAGAAACGCTAGATGAAACCATCCGAAGAATCCTCTCCAAGACTGGTCCCTTTGCCCCCAAACACATGTCTCTACACATTCTGAGAGAAATCCCATCAGTCCACTTATCGAAGGGATTCAAAATCCTAAAATTCCACCGGTATAACGGTTGTGGAGACTCAGACATTCACTTAACCGCTTTTTATCTAGATGTCTGGCCGTTTCTAGATAACCAACCTCTGTTAGTGTTTCTCTTCCAAAAATCATTGGAAGGAGAAACACTACAATGGTTCTCCCCCCTCCCTACATATTATTTATCGAACTTCTCGACTGTAAGCGAGAAGTTATTAGGTCGCTACGGTTATCAAGGGATTAGGAGCCCCTCTATTTCAGACCTAACCGTAAAATGAATGAGGCCTAGGGAGGAATTCGAACAGTACGTGTCTCGGTGGCGCACACTTGTCCACCGAACTGGTTTGCAACTCACGGAGTGTCAAGAAATTGACATGATGTTGCAGAGTCTGAGTCCAGAACTTCGTACGAGCCTTTCATACGGGGACTGCACTACGTACTAGCTTCTAATTGACAACCACAACAAGATTTCCTGTTGTGCCGCCCAGTAGTCATAACCCAGTCCCCACCTATCAGCCATAGGGTTGGACAACTACAGCGAAAGGTGCAAACCCCCACGGTAGAGGGGATTACCCAGATTTTGACACTCTACCCGAGCAGAGCGCGTGCTCTTGATCGAGGAACAGGTCCGAGACAGTACACACCTGGTCATCCAGATATGTGCCGCCTCAGCAAGCTAATCAAAGTTTCACCCCCCGATCAGTTTCCACCCCCGTGCCAACATGACAAAACCCCACTGTCCAAAATTCTCTAATCCAGAGTCCTATAATCCAGAGCTGAACCCAGACTAGGACTCCCCTTGCTCATTCTGCTCTCCAAAGAGCACAAAACTTAACCCCTAGGCAGCCCATACAAAGCTCCTATAACGAGGTTATGCCTCCCACATCCTACGGCCAGAGACGGATGGGAAAGACAGATTCCTACCCTCCCCTCTCATAAACCTTAACTAGGATCTTTAGGGTGATGATGGACACGAATATCATCTCCCTCCCAGATGCTAGGCCTCCACTACCCGAGACCAGCATGACGCGTTACTGTCAATATAATCAACAACATGGTCATACCGTAGAACGATGCATTGTTTTTCAAGACTTTGTTTATGACCTTAACGATGACAGGCGCCTTGACTGGACCTTGATCAAAGGCCATCTGAGCCAAGGCAATTCCCAAGCATCCAAGCCACTTATCATATTCACTGACCCATTGCCAGGTCACAATCAAGCTTCCACATTCGGAACCCACGCTGTCAACATGGTCAGGAGGGGAAGACAACCATTACCGTAGCCGAGCAGCTCAAAAGACATCACTAATGGCAATCTATTCAAAGAATCCAAGGAGGAGAGGCAGGACGAGCCTTTCCAGCTGAACTTCGACAACCACGACCTCGCTGTACCCTACGGTGAGGAAGAACACGCAGTTCTCGCCCAACTCGTAGTCATCAACGTAGAGTCCGACGAAAGCGGACTAGACAACCTAGGTGAAGAAGAAGAGGAGGAACCATTTGAAGAGGTTCCCGAGGGAGCGAGCGAAGGACCCGAGCAATGAGAATGTATGTCGGATGATCTGCATCCGGACGACAACGGGTCCTCCAAGAGCACTGATACAGTCGACGGCCCCTACCGCCCGATGACCATATCGTTTATTGATAAAGATCTCCCCGACTCGAGATTGCGAGTCTGTCCCCTGCACATTCGTTGGCGGCTTTAGATGTTGCGGCTGAACAACATCTTCGTCGACTCAGGGTCGGGGATGAAAATAATGGCCTGCACCACCTATCAAGTAATGCCCAGACGAGGCCACCCTTTCCTCCAACCGGTGCACGCCACCATTCAAGCCTTCAATCATTCCGGGAAAACTATTTGAGCTAGCTGTCGGCCCCCTTATCTGCAAGGTAGAGTGCTTCGTAGCTGATATCGACACCCGATACCCGCTAATGCTAGGGCGGCCATGGTTGGAT
The DNA here is from genome assembly GCA_030737845.1 of Acorus calamus. NCBI lineage: Eukaryota > Viridiplantae > Streptophyta > Magnoliopsida > Acorales > Acoraceae > Acorus > Acorus calamus. The sequence continues at coordinate 9,900,511 of CM060864.1, read as the reverse complement.
AGCATTCAAGCCATCTGCTCTCCCCGACACCAGTGCCTTCGACTACCGTTCATGGGTCATATACTGACCATCTGGGGAGAGGCACGCCTCCGCTATGAAAATGAAGACAATGGGTGCTACACAATATGTTTGCACTGACCTTGCACCCAGGTCTCGAGCATGGAGGTGACAGCCCACCTGGATCCCCCTACAACAACCACCACCCCTCGGAAGAGACGGCCGAGACCATGAACTCGGTAAGAAACCGCATGGAGCCCAACCTCATTGCCTTCCTCCCCCATGAAGTCGCCAAAGCTGGAGCACGCTCTGCACCGCTTGCAATCACTGCTGAACTCGGGTGAAAGGAATTCAAGCACATCCTCATCGAGACGGGAGCGGAAACCAATGCCCTCACATATTTCGCTTATCGAAAGCTTGAAGGAAGGATCCCCAGATTGGAGCCGTCAGATGAGTTCATCTATGCCTTCGACAGCATGCGCAAGAACACTTCTGGACTGGTCACGCTCTCGCTGAAAATCGGCCCTGTCTCCACCATAGTCAGCTGCATGGTAATGGACATTCGATCGCCCCACCCTCTAATTGTCGGAAGGACATGGCTTGATAGCATTGAAGCTGTCTCGTCCACCCGGCACTAATGCCTTCGCTTCCCATATCACAGAGGGGTGATGTCTATCTGGGGAGAGGCACATTTCAACGGGTCGCGAGTCCAGAACTAGAGCATCTGTGCCATGTGCATCCGGCTAGAGGTGCTTGCATGTTGGAAGCCGGACTCCACTGATGAAGATCTGCTACAACAAGGGAGGCCCCTGAAGAGACTAAGGGAGGGAGAATCCGGAAACAAGGGACCACCACCGGACATTTGTCGGCCATCAAAGACAAGCCGACTTGAAGAAGCGGCACAGGTCCAAACACCGGGAACCAATCCACCCAAGTAAGCCCCTATCCAGCTTAAACTCTTGTACATATTTGTTTACAGCTTTCCTAAAGCCAAAAATCTAAAATAATTGTTTATCAGCTTTCGCTTTTAGCTTAAATCCTATACATATTTGTTTCAAGCTTTCAAAAAAAAATTCACCAAAAATCAAAATATTCATTCATCATCTTTTAGCATCCTTTACAAACTTTATTTCCATGCTTTCTTTCAAAGCAAAAATGTTTTACAAGCTGCATTTCCATGTTTTCCTTCAAAACAACAATGTTTTCCAAACCGTATTTCCATGCTTCCCTTCAAAACAAAAATATTTTACAAGCTTTATTTCCATGTTTTCCTTCAATACAAAAAAATGTTTTCTAAGCTCTATTTCCATGCTTTCCTTCAAAAATGTTTTACAAGCTTTATTTCCATGTTTTCCTTCAAAACAAAAATGTTTTACAAGCTCTTATTCCATGCTTTTCTCTAAAATAAAAAATGTTTTCTAAGCTGTATTTCCATGCTTTCCTTCAAACAAAATATTTTACAAGCTCTATTCCATGCTTTCCTTCAAACAAAAAAATGTTTTCTAAGCTCTATTTCTATTCTTTCCTTCAAAAATGTTTTACAAGCTCTATTTCCATGTTTTCCTTCAAAAGAAAAATATTTTACAAGCTCTATTTCCATGCTTTCCTTAAAAAAAAATTTTACAAGCTTTATTTCCATGTTTTCCTTCAAAAACCAAGTGTTTTGTTTTACCAAACTTTGTTCCCCAGGCTTTCCACAAAAATTTATTTACCAGCATATGCCCCTTTTTTAAGAAACCATATACATATCTATTTACATGCTTCCAACAAAAAAAACAAACGAACTATTAGATGAGAAAAGATTAAGAATGGCTGGCCACGCCTAGACCTACTAGATGAGGGTGGCAAGGGCATTTGAAAAGAAGGTAATAGAAAGAAAATTTAAGGTTGGAGAGATGGTGCTCAAGCAGATCATGCCATCGATGTAGCCCCACCTAAGAGGCAAGCTGCAACCCACATGGGAGGGACCCTATGTGATCACCCATGCCTACTCCGGGAATGCCTACCGCTTGGTAGATGCCGATGGAGTCGAGGTCTCAGGTTCGTAGAATGCACTTTATCTAAAGAAATTCCATGCCTAAAAACTGTCAATACTTGAGAAGTATTATTCTTCCTTCTTGCAACTTCCAGTGTCTAGCAACTGATGATAGAATTATAGGACTCTCAAAGATAAACTCGTATTTATTTGAACTCGTATATGCCAATCATGCCATTTCTTTCACACACGTATGACTTAAGAATCGATTTACCTGATAGAAGAGAAATTGCCTACCCTGTATACTGGGACAATTTTAAACCCCAAAGCATCCCTCCCTTATTTCTGCCCTTACTCGTATTAACCCAAGGTCAAACTAAGGAATTACCTACACCTAGCATATGTCCCAAAACTGGCTCTGGCACTACATAAACACTTCTAAAGAGGAAGCATGAAAAGAATCGGGGTGAAAATAGAAGAGCCCCCCAGCAAAACAAAAAAAAATCAGGCAATGAGAGGCCAACAATAGAAAAACAACACCCAAACAATAGGTTAAACTCTCTACTTTAGCAGGCTAAACGCCTTTATGCACAATATATGCCAAACAATGGCTATACTAGTACACATTCGAGCAAACGGATTGTACTTTCCACCCAAAATAAAGAAGTGGTAAAAAGAAGAAAGCCAGAGGGACCTAGAAAGTAGGACATATGCTAGACTAGGACAATTCTAAATATTGCCTCAAAGGAAGATATTACTCTTACCCCATTCCCCCTCCCCCTTTTATTTTTGCAATGGAGCTTGAAATTGAACTGTCTACTGGGAAAGATGAAATTTCACCAAAGGTAGACATTTTCTATGTTTACAACCACCCACACTCACATGAGTTCATCTAAAAACTTGTCTGTCCAAAAGAAGCTTATTTGACTTGATTTCTGGTACATTCATGAATTTTTCAGCATGTTTAGAATAATATGATCAAGCATTTGAGAACCAAGAACCTGAGAAACTAACACCTAGAGCTTATACCTTTCAAATACAATCCTGGTATGGACATGAGTGACCACAAGGGTACCTTTTAGGGCTTGATGGTATCTCTTACATCGAAAAGTTAAAAATATTGCTCTCTCACATGAAGGAATCATTGAAAAATTAAAATGCTCCCTTATGTTACTCACACATATGCATAAGCTCATTTTTTTCTTTTCCAAGACACTTAGACATTGAATTTCCTTGAAATATCACAGTTGACTCCCCATACCAAGGCAAAATCACCCCTATTACACTCTTTTCATACCCTTCCACACATGCTTGAGAAGAAATTGCCCCTCTCACACATACTTAAGATTCTTCTTCTCTCTCGCGCTTGGAATCACCCACTTATGTACTGAAGCATGGTTTCTCACACCTTTTCGCATTATCTTTTCATTTACCTTAGATGGGATGTAGTCCTTGACAATTCGAGCGAGAGGGGCTCGAAAGTCAATGCAGGGGCACAATCCTGATAGATTTAACACTTGGTACATAGAAATAATGTTTTTATAAGTTTTGAAGATTGACCGAACACTTACCAACACTTTTAGCAGCAGTAGACAAGTGACAGAACCAGGGGACCCTCCCAGATAAGGGGCGGCTATTACCCACAAGCCGCCTGATCCCAAGAGGCTAGTATCAACATGCCGGCCCCCCACCCCCTTTGTTTTAACTAAAAACTGCCCCAGGCAGGGGGCGGCTAAAATAAACTAGCCACTTGACCCTGGGCGGATAGTTTGAACTAGCCCCCCCCCCCCACCTGCACCTGTTTTAGCTGTGTCAGTCTAGACCCAATCAACTCTTTAACACTTCTTTACCTATTAAAATCATTTCTTTCCAAAACCTGCATACACGCGTTTCATATGCATAAATATTCATAAGATGCACACCAACACATTTCAAAAATAATTACATTTCAAAAACACCTCCATCTGTAAACCTACCAAAACTAAACCCATAGTTCATACAAGCATTCATCCACCCAAATGAAACAATAAACTTGTCCCCAAAACTAATAAAACCAAATCTTTACAGCCTAAATAAAAGAAAAGAGATAAAGTTGTCCCAATATCCAACCCCTGTTGCCTTGAGCTATGTGCCCTTTTAAAAATCAATCATCTACAAATAAAGGAAAAGTAAAAACCATGAACTCATTGCATATATTCTGGTCTTCTATTAAAACCAAGACAACAGAGACTATACCTCGGAGTATCATCATCTGCAGGTGGCTGAGTCGAAGGAGGAGCATCCTAGCTCGGTTGAGACGGTAGTGGCGGCTGGTGAGAAGACTGAACCTCCGGAGCATCTTGGGCAACTGGAGTCTCTCAGACAGAAGAGGCGGCCCTTGAAAACCTCATGCGACTTTGAGTCGCAGATGGACGAGAAGCACGACTAAAAGTAGCTTCGGTGGCTAAGGAGACCCCTCCAACCAATTTACTCCGCATGGTAGCCTCCCAGAGGTGGGCTTGCTACATATCTTGCTACATATCTCAATCTCTCCTCTCCAACCTCTGGCAAAGACAGCTCTCCACGCCTCTCGCCCACTCGTCAGCCACTCTCAACCTCTCCTCCAACTCCATCACCCTCACCTCCACGGCTCTGAGTGCCTCTCTGTCTCTATCCCCGGCCGCCTGGAGAGAACGAACCAACTCCCCCATCAAATCTCTAGGGGCACCGGTCGACGCCTCCAAATCCAATACTCTCGCCTGGAAGGAATCCCACTCACAACGAAGAATGGAGAGCTCCCCCTCTCTCAGCACCGCCTCGAATTGCAACTGATCCAGCTCCTCTCTCCTCGAGGGTCCCTCAGACCGCAACTGGTCCACCTTGTCCTTGGCCCTCATAGCCCTCTCCCTAACTTGATCAAGCTCCAATCGAACGGCCAAAAGCTCACTCCGAACCATGTCTAGCTCGTTCATCAGCTCAAGCTCTCGGTCAGAAGTAACGGTCGAAGGAGGAGCGGAGGAAGAGGAAACACCATCGTTTCTTGCTCTCGATAGAGCGTCCACTTGGGCCTCAAGGACCCGAACCTAGTCCTGCAAGCGTCGCCTTTGCGCCCGCAACTCTTCTATTTGCCTGCCCCGCGCTTGGAGGTGCTCATTGGTGGCCTTGAGCATCTTCTCCAGCTCATTCAACTCAACTTGCAAAAGAAAACATCATCTGAATACCCAAGGAGGAAAAGATATGAAGGAAAAGAAAAATAGAGAGTTTCTGTTACATAAGCGTCCGATATTTACTCCTCCGTGGTCCAGAGGATGCCGACATATTCCTGGCGATACCAGGCCAAGTAATCCTCGCTGCTGATCACCTCGGGACGACACTCAACTAAAGTCCCCCTGCTCATCCATCCCATCACGTATGTTGCACAATTCCTTGGGAGGTTCGTGCCCCGAGAAATTCCGGCCACTGGGATCGGGGGACGCTTCGATAGGACATCGGGCACCCACTGATAAAATCCAAGCTGACGGACAGCTCGGTTGATTGCGTGGAACACGACCTCATTAAAGTAGATCAGCCAGACGTCCCGCGATAGCTCCTCGGGGACCTCCTCCTCCGTGTAGGGCCTCCAAGTCATCTACAAAATAAATCATCAAAAGAAATAAGACGAGTGCTTAGCCAAAAGAGAAATTGAATACAAGTTAAAGAACTCAAAGAATATATATACCTCTTCCTCAGTCAAAACACGGAAGGTCTCTCAAAACTGAGTGAGGCGATGTAAGCGCGAAGATCCCCGGGGCCCCCACCTCATAGCCCAAGGGAGAGCATGGTTAAATGGCGCCGGAACGGGCGGTCAACCATAAAATGCTCGTACCCGAAGATCTGCAAAACCGAAGGATAAATGTCAAAACAAAGCGAGTCGTACGAAAATAGAATACGTTATCTTTACTCACTAAACATGTACCTGGAGAAAGAGAGCAAAACCGCAAAGGTTCTTACCCCCGGCCCGCTTCACCTTCTTCGAGAGCTCCGTGAAGAGATGGGCGAGCGTCGCGGCTCCCCATGCAAAGCGTCCCATGCTCTCTAGGTCTCACATCAACAACAGGGAGTGAGAGGAGACCTTGTCAGAGGCTGTTGAGAAGAGAACCTGGCTGAAGAAGTAGAGGAAGAACGCCCTTAGCTCCCTCCGTGCCCTCTGTGGGCACGTGACCGCCTCCCTCACCTCAATCATTGCTTGTCTCCTCTCGAAGCTACCTACGGCTTCACACTTCTGGCACTACGTGAAGGAACCAAGGCCGTACTGCCTGGATAGCTGCCCCAACGGGATCCAGCTCAGCGTTCGCTCCCGCTCTAGGAACTCCCACTCCCCGATCAACTCCTGGAAGAGAGCCTTTGTAATCAGCGAGGGTGGTCGCGATCACCTCCTCTCCTGAAACTGGTAGACCGGTGATCCGTTGGACATCCTCCAACATCGGCATGATGGCGCCCGTAGGAAGGATAAAGGTGCAACTATCTGGATCCCATCTCTCCGCCAATGCCTCCACGTAAGGCCGCTAAACGTGGAATGACTCGATCAGAAAGAAGGAGCGGAAGCCCGTTCCATCCACTAGGCTCCTCTCTTCCCGTCCTAAGGCGGAGTACCACCTCTTTATCCCATGCCAAAGGGCCTGAATGTGATTCGATCGCTACAAACAAACGAAAGGAAAAGGGGTTAGTTTAAAAGGCAGTCAAGAGGTAAGAATCCGAGTCTAAAAATTCATTCTGAAAATCATGCTTAGAAAATAACTCGCATACTGAATCAAAACGAAAGCATGAAAATAAGAGACTTCATATGAAGATTTATCTTCCCTTATTTCGCTAAACTTTTCTACATGATCACATATTCTACCCTATCCCATCGTGGTCATTACTTGCATATTTTCTTATCCATCATGCTTATATGTCTTTCACAAACTCACCCAAGCATGCAAAGGAACACATAGACTCGTAAAATGCAAATATATATACTCCCTCTTACCCCACCATAATTAAATACATGTAAGAATGTGCCTCAAACATTGTATGCATACAAAACCATCATGATATGACACATGCAAGCATGCTAGGTGCACTATTTCTCCCTTATGTCTTTTTTATATATACATAACAAACATAGATATACGTATAAGGATTGTCCCTCCTTTTACAAACCCATATTCACATGCTTATTATCCCACCGTGATTAATTTATACATAACAAAGCATGTCTATTAGAGACATAATAAATATTATACACTATCACATATTCATATTACAAATATTTAAATAAAGCCAAACAGAGGGATTAAGGAAATACCATAGCCCATGTGGACCCAGGGGCATCCGCGTCGGTCTCGTCGGGATCGTCCATGTCATCGTCATCCCCCTCCTCATCATCATCTCCCT